>JARHVA010000051.1:0-10000 GCA_037957365.1 Torreya grandis | reverse complement strand
TTAAGTCTATATTTATAGTTTCATAATCAATAAAATCTCTCTTGAAAAATGGTAATCAATGTAGCCTTAACCAATGCATGAAGTGTCTCGATTTTAATGATTAGGTCCCTAGTAGAATTTAGTGGTTGCATTATTTCATCCTTAGTCTTATAGATCATGGCTTTGATATTAGCTTAAAGGTTGTCTATTTCTACTCAAAGAAGATTTTTAAAAATGGGTTTAGGGACCAATTTCCCCTAGGGAGTGCTTATCTGAGTGACTCTCATATCTTCCAAAATAGAGATTGCCTCTTTTTCTTGATTTGCAAATTATTGCAAGAGATTGTGCATCTCTTGATGCCACTCAAGTAAGTTATCCTTCTTAGAAACAAATAAAATCTTGTCCCATGCAACTTCAAATTCTATTATTAAATTTAAATGGGTATAATCCTTATTCCTAGTTGTTTGGCTTATGAAATGAAGTTTTCCATAAATGCATTTTATTTTATTGAATAAATGAATGATATCCCCCCACTTGGGATGAGATATGACCTTTATAGGCCTTATTAGATCAATAGTTTGTAGAGATTTCTAGTTTCTTCCTACACATTGTCTATGATTTTTTAGGATCCTGAATGGTGCTCCTCTCTGGTGGTTTATGAATAGGCTAATCAAAGCTTTTGAACATTTATTTTATAACCCCTCCAGTATCATTAAAAAAATATAATGATCTTCTCTATATTGATCTAGGTCTGAGGGATTTACTTTTCTTCTCTTTGTTCTAACTCAAATTGTTGCCCTTTTGTAACCACAATATTTTATTTTACCTTTCTCAAGGTATTCTCTTATCTCTCAAAATGAAACTTAATTGTGGGTTACTTGGATATTACTAGATCCTACCTTACTTCTTCTTCTTGTAGTTGTTTAATACATGAAGGAATGTTTAATGCAACCTACTACTCTACTTTCTCTACTTGAATAGAGGAAGGGGATTTCCCCAAAGGAAGCATGGTTATAGAGGAAGTCATCCCTACTATAGGGAAAAGAGGTATAGCTTTCATCCATCCAGTAACCTAGTTTTGTACTAGTGTATCAATTATATATTTAGCCTTCCCAATTGATATGTGTATTAAAACCATAGGTGATTAATTTGAGGATCTTGACTAGTGGGAATTTTTAGTTGTTTATATGGGCTAAGAGGGGTAGCTTGTGTGGAAAAAATGGAAGTAGAAACTAGGTTTTCAAAATGTACCCTCTTTGATGACTTAGGTGACCAAGGAATAGTTCCACCAAAGGATGAATACTTTTTTGGGGTGATAAATAAATTCTATAATTAATCTATCAATTATGTATAGGTAATCCCAATATTAGTAATAGTAGTAATAGGATGCATAGTAGCAGATTAGGCTATGGCATACAAAATTAGCAATGTAACTTCCTAAGGCTTATTAAGTTGGCCCAAAGAATGCAAGGAATGAATAGTAGTTGTCATACTAAGTGTAACAACAATAATTGAGGAAGTTGTCATAGAATGATAAATGGTTTAACTTACAACCTAAGGAGAGATAGATGGGGAACAAGTTTCTATGATTATCACTATAATAACCTAGGGTGGAGAGCTTAGAGGTGTAATTGATGATGTATCCTATATATAAATATACAATTTTGACCCTAGATCTTATTTTACATCCCTTCCTTCATCTGATAACAATTTTGTATCCACTGATTTAACATCTCCATGGTTAACCTCTTCAAATTCTACTAACATTTTCAGTGCCTTCAAGTTGAGTGATTTCCTCAGTCATCCATTCATTATCTTATTTTGTCTCATTTGTTCCATAAAAATATTATGTTTATTAAATTTTAGTCTTAGACACACATTATTATTCATCTCCCCATCTTTTTCCCTCTTCCTCACTATCATAAAACTCAACAGGGTCTAACCCCAAACTACCCCTTCTTTTATCTTCCCTTTCCTGGGTAACTTATGCTTGTTTCTCCTCCACTTACACATTTTTAGGTGAAATATGAGGGCTATTGGGACTCATATATGTAATTATAAGTTTGGTGGCAATAGAGGCTATCCCGATAGATGTTGGAATGGGAGATGAGGGGGATATACTGGTAATAGATGGTGAGGGAGTGGGAAAAGTGGTGACCACTAGAGGAATGATGGGTGGGGAAGACAATAGTCCAGTGGATTTAAGCATTGCTAGTGGTGCTGGTATTGTCATAATAGGTTATGACCTAAGGGGATAAATAATATAAACATGTGATAATAAATTAAATAGACTTACCTATTATAATGTGGTCAATAGAGGTAGTGGAAGCATGGAGAAAATTCTAGTTGATGTGCTAGGACTTGTAGGTATCTCAACTTATATTATGCATTGAGGGGAATCATTAGCAATATTATATGTAGGGGATCTTGGAGTAGTCCCAACTCTTTATTAAATGTTAACTTCCCTAGATGGGTCTGCTTGTTCTTGTATTTATTCTTCTTCATGTGGAGGAGGTCCATGAATACATCTGAAAACCCATTATTCCTTGTTAATTATCTTAGCATCCTCCTCAATGATAGTGGAATCATATTGGATCATCTACACTAATCATTGATATATTTACCTTGTGCATTCTTATGTAAACCTCAGTGTCATGTTTTGCATTCATGAAGACACTATCATGATTGTATGATTTATGCCCGTAATTAATTTTCACCATCCTATCATATTTCATGATATGTTCTTTGATTGTTTTCTTGGGGTCTTAATGTTTTAATGGTGCCCAATTCAATATGTAATGTGTCTTAGGTATTATAATAGCTCATAAGTACTCCTACCTTGTATATTACATTCTACCAATGCTAAGAGGGGTTAGATGGATAGATGCTTGTTTAGCCATTCTTAACTCAACATCTATACTGTCAACCAATTAAACAATAATTTTCTACTCAGCCAATTTATCAATCATAATCCAAGGTAGGTATAAAGGTTATGCCTTAGTACCTTCAATCCTAATTATAATTCACTTAGGATATAGCCAGTAGTCACCCATATTTTAAATGGTATTCTTTATAGGATTAGATAACCTAGGCATGTTCTTTTTATATATTACCTAATATTTCATACGGTAAAATGTCTTTTTCAACCTTTTCATATTTTTTCTAAACCTATGCACATGGATAATATTGAATACATCACAAATTATTTTTGTGGGGTATTCTGTATATGGTTGTAAAGGTTCTTCATGTGAAGAATTCATAATTACAGTCATGATATCTACTATATAAGACATCATATATAAATTACCGTATGATAATCCATTGGGTTTATGAATCACACAATCAAGTTAGAGTTGATAATCTCCCCTAAAGATATGAATTTTTTGGAGGTTATAATAATGTCTATCAAATGGACTCATACCTCATTGATGTAAGTAATGGTTGAGAAGCCATAAATATTATTCAGTAAGGCCAAGGCAATTCTCACCCTTAGCCTAAAGAGAGCAATAGGGATAGTTTAGATAGGGCCTTAAACTATAAATCTACTTGAGTTTCCAACCTATTATTACAAATTGCTACTAACATTTTTGGCAAGGAGCCATAAATCCACCATATCCTATCTATAAGTCATTTTGGGCATAGAAATCCTATAATACCTTTCAAAACCATTCCCACTTATATATGTTTTTGGGGTCTTGGTAAGTATTAAATGTAAATACCATAAGGAAATCCACTTACAAATCTAGTATATATTTAGATCATACAATAATAAATATATAGCTCGATGCTCAATAAGTTGTATTGGTCCCACAAGGGAGAATCAAAAGATTCTCACCACCATGAAACTATGAAAACATGCATGTATTAGATGGTCAAGGTGATGGTACTAATGTTGGTAAGTAAATTTATTTAATTCTATGTTATCAATTTCATTTAATATAAGTATAAATATACATGTTAGGTACAAGTGATAAATAAACCATATATTTGGATAGACATGTGATATTTAATGCTATTTTGGTTTTTGTTTTGCAGGTGTGATGCCAGAGAAGGAGACATAGTGGAGGCTAACCACCCTAGTATTTTGGACACTCTGATTCCACAACATGACACCATATGGATGTTAGGTCCTATGGCATTGGTATTTGGATCACATGTTGGTTAGTTTAGGTTGGTAAGAGAGGCTACCAGGGAACTATAGAAATAAGAGCAAACTTCTCCTCAGATTGATGTTATTTTGATGTATTATGTATGAGGTTATTTTATTTCTATCACATGTTACTATTTTGATATCATGCTATGGTAAAATGCTATAATATATAATGTACATTTTATTATTTTTTAGAAAATATGAGCATATTCATGGTAAAAAGATAAAAATGTAAAACACACTAGATCCTATGGAAATGTATGTAAAATATTTTAAGTAAATAATATATCCAATGTAAGAAATTGAAAAATATAATCAAACATGTATATGCAAGAAAAGAGTGTGATATTATGTAAAACATGTCAAGTCAAGTCATACATAAAGAAAACATAAGTGTTTTTAATAAAATGTAATTCCAAAATGTAAGACAAGTTAAGTCAACTTAAGTCAAACATAAGGAAAAACAAAATTGATTGAAAATAAGTGTCATCCAAAAATGTAAGACAAGTTGAGTCAACCTATATAATTCATAAAAAAAGACACAAAGGATTTTAAGCAAAATGTCCTATGTAAGAAAAGTGAAGTCCAATCAAACGAGAACATGATGGGAAAATAAGCAAAAGACTCCAATGAGTGGAAACTCAAAATTAGTGTTCACTTTAAAACATAATGTAAGAAAATTCAACCACCTAATGACATTACTGTGATGATTAAGATGGTATGGATAAATAATGATGATGGGTGTTTGTAAGGAAGGTTTGGTTATATCCTCTAGGTCTTACAATGCAACTCACAAACTAAAAATATAAGTGGCATGATGAATGATGAAGGAAAATCAAATCTCAAGGTAAATGAAACACAACATTATCACCTACAAGTGATATCCATCAAGGGTATATAGGGAAAATATGATGAAATGAGGGATGCAGGGCACCACATGGGTGATGTAAAAATACTCAGCAAATACAAGACACTCTTATACAAGTGGGTAAGGCTAAAAGCTTTTGACATCAAATACCTTGGAAACTCCACCTAAGAATCACAAAACTTGGGATAACTATTGTAGTAAAAATATCATCCCAAGAATGCTATATACCTAAAAAATAAAATGGATCCTACCTTCCTATAAAATTTTCCCAACTCTTGAGGACCCCCTTACAGAGTCATCGACCTACTATGAAGATGGGGTACTTGTGTGAGAATATAGGTGGCTCTAGGTATGTAGGAAAATATAATGATATAGTGATGTAAGACCTTATACCCTACTCTAATAACCTACCTCACCCCAATGGACCTCAACTCTATCATGAGGACAACTTTGGAGTTTGAAATTTGAATATAATAGGATATGTGCCAAACAAAGATCACATCTTTTGGAGTGATTTTACTTTTAACATTGTAACGTTGCCTTTTTCCTTTTCCTTTTCTTATAATATGGATTTTAACTCTTTTGTATATTTATATTCATTCTCTATATGGATTTGGGAAAATAAAACATGGGTAATATACATGAATAACATAAAAGAGCTTACACTCAATGAATAGAGAAGAGAATATAAAGACCATAGTGCCTAAAATACTCCCAAACTTTCCCCATGTGGAAGTGTGAAATATTGAAGCCAACCTACATGTACCTCAAGTGAAAGGTAAATGAGGGAGAGATGGAGATCTTAAGAGATCCATCCATGTAAAAATAAGGTGATACAATGATGAATAATCTTGTAACTAACCACAAGGAGGAAAAATGGTGCTCTAAAAATGAAGAGGCTATGTAGTTAAAGGTGATAGTCATGTCACTAAAAAAACTATTCTAACCTAAATGGGATCGAGCATAAGCGTTGATGTACAAAGTCATCCTAAAAGAGGGGGAAGTAACAAATGGGGCTGAAGAATCATAAGGAGACAAAGGAAAATTGAAAAAATGGTAAAAATGTGATATAAAAAACCCAAAGGTGATAACTAAGATACTCAAGTGAAGCAAAGATCGATTGTAAAATTATTAAAAAGGATTTAAATAAATAAAAAATGTACAATGTAGAAAAATTATAATATGCAAAAAATCTAGAATATCATAATAGATGCTATATGTGTGTGTGTGTGTGTGTGTGTGTGTGTGTGTGTGTGTGTGTGTGTGTGTGTGTGTGTGTGTGTGTGTGTGTGTGTGTGTCTGTGTGTGTGTGTATATATATATATATATATATCTATATCTATATATGTATATATATATATATATCTATATCTATATATGTATATATATATATATATATATATATATATATATATGTATGTATGTATGTATATACATACATGCATACATACATACATATATACATAGTATACATACATAGATAGATACATACATATATATACATACACACACACACACACACACACACACACACACACACACACACACACACACACACACACACACACACACACACACACACACACACACACACACACACACACACACACACACACACACACACACACACACACACACACACACACAAACACACACACAACAAGCATCACATATGATAAAAATAGAAATAAAATGAAATATAATCATATGAATTTTTTTATAAATAGTATGACATGACTCAAATATGTGCTTAAAAATGTTGTGGAAGATCTCAACATACATTATCCTTAACATATGACAAATCATATTATATAATCATGATATCTTATAATCTCTATGAAAATCATGCTAGGATTTCCTGACATGTTAGCTAAATGGAGAAAGTAGGTATACTAGAAGGAGTAGGTCATGGGACCTCTTGGGAAGAATACTCAATGTGATGAATCTATGGTCGTAGGTCAAATACATCTTTGATCTAATAAATGGACCTAATTACATGGAAGGTTATGCTTTTGTCCTAGGTTAATTGTGTGAGCATTATTGTTAAGGTTGAGGTGAACTTATTAGAGAGTATTGAAGATGTTGTAAGGGATATCTACACTTATTTATATGGTGTATAGTACATTGATGCCTAATATAATATATATCCCCTTATTTGGGGATAAAATTTGGTGTAATCTTTGGTGCTATTATGCTTAGAAGACTAATATACTATAGGTAAATGAACATTTATATATTTAAAAAGAGATCAACACTGAGTCAATGAATGTGTTTTCATCCCAATGAAATAAAAACACACACGTATCTATGGTGGAAAAGGGGCCTTATGACTTATGTTGTACTAAAAATCTTGGGTATGCTTGATAATATTTAGCTCAATGATTGACTACGTTATGAAAATCATAGTATGGTTTGGTTTACATGGGTTTTATGCACACCTCAAAAACCTTATGAGGTAGTCTCTAACATTTTAGGATCAGTGAAAGGTATTCACTCCAAGTCACAAGTTCTAGGGTATTCAATTTTGTAAACAACTTGGTGGTGGAATAGTGGTTAGTGTAGTAGTTTGTTTAGCATGGATGGGTTGGCTTTTTATGAATATGAATCTACTTGAGATGGGTGTATGGCTATTAGCTCCAACTTAAGGTGGTTAGGAATTCAAAATAAACTTAAAAAATAGGGAAGATAAGGCAAGAAAGAAGACCTATGGACCACATAAGATGAAACTTTTCTAGGCCATCACTTGAACCAAAAGTTGGATAAGGAATCAAGAACCAATGTATGCTATAGACTGTTGTAGCACACTAATAATAAAACATAATTAGGATTCAAATGGAACCAAAATACAACAAAATAAAACATATTTGATCAAAGGTTGTCGTGTTTGTAAGATTACTCTTACACATCTACAAGGAGGATTATGATCAATATGATTAAGGCATTAAAATAATCATTAAATCAATTTGAATAACTATATAAAAAGAGGATAAATGATGCAAAACTAGAATACTAAGAGATTGAAATGACAAAACTTCTTACACAATCCATAGGTGTGTAGAAAAATCAAGATTTGCACATCAAGAATAAATGTAGAACAATCTATAGAATTTCATATTAATATTTATTTCTAAAAATTTCCTTCCTTTTAAAATTTGAGGATACAAGTATAAATAATCTTGGGATGGGAAGGCCTCATCTCTCAAGTGAAGTGAAAAATTACATGTCTAGAAATAGGATTATGTTGTCTAAACCATACAAAGTATACATGTACAAAATAATTACCTAGAATTACATTCTTTAACTAAAATACAATGTATATATGAAAAAATAAATCATTAACTAACATTCCAACTTATCCAAACATGCAAATATATGTATAATTAGAAGGGTGTTGATGTGACACCACTAGTAAACAAAGATAGTGGAATGATAGTAATAGCAACTGAAATAGATACAATTATTTTTATAATTAGAATTACCCCTCAAACTGGTACTGTCACTATGGATGTGCTTGGAGTTTGTCATTGATTTAGTTATATCATAAATTACTATAAGTGGCACATAGGCGGGGCCTATCTATGTATGCACTAGTGTGTATTTTGTAAACTGAGTATTTTGAGGTGATTATGCTACCCCTACTATTGAATTTAATTATTTTGATGCTTCCATATGTAAATATAATGTGTGTGTGGCCTTTAATTATATATCTATAGTTTCATAATCAATAAAATATCTCTTGAACAACTATAATCAATGTAGCCTTAACCCATGCATGAAGTGTCTTGATTTTAATGATTAGGTCCCTGGTAAAATTTACTAGTTACATTATTTTGTCATTATTATAGACCTTGGCTTTGATATTAAATCAAAGGCTATCAATTATTATTTGTAAGAATTTTTTTAAAATGGGTTTAGGAACCAATTTCCCTAGGGAGTGATTATTTGAGTGACTCTCATATCTTACAGAATAAAAATTGCCTCTTTTTTTTATTTATGAATTATTGCATGAGATTTTGCATCTCCTAATGCCACTCAAGTAAGTTATCCATCTTAACAATAATAAAAATCTTGGCCCATGCAAATTGGATTCTATAATTAAATTTAAATTGGTATAATCCTTATTTCTAGTTGCTTGGCTTATGAAGTGAATTTTTCCATAAATGTACTTTATTTTATTGAGCAAATAAATGATATTCCCCACTTGGGCTAAGATATGACCTTTATAGAACTTATTAGATGAATAGTGTCATAGAGTTTTCTAGTTTATCCCTGCATACTATCTATGATTTCTTGAGGATCATGAATGGTGTTCCTCTTTGGTGGCCTATGAATAGGCAAAATAAAGATTTTGAACATTTATTTTATAACCCCTCTAGTAGCATTCACAAAAATATAAGGATCTTCTCTAAATTGATCTAGGTCTGAGGGATTTAATTTTCTTCTCTTTGTCAGATATAATATGTCTTCTCTCTCTTTTAACTCAACCTATTGCCCTTATGTAACCATAATATTTTATTTCACACTTCTCAAGGTATTCACTTATCTCTCAAAATGAAACTTAATTGTGGGTTTCTTGGAAATTACTAGATCTTCTTCTTCTTCTTCTTCTTCTTCTTCTTCTTCTTCTTCTTCTTCTTCTTCTTCTTCTTCTTCTTCTTCTTCTTCTTCTTCTTCTTCTTCTTCCTCTTCCTCTTTCCTCCTCCTCCTTCCTCTTCCTCTTCCTCTTCCTCTTCCTCTTCCTCTTCCTCCTCCTCCTCCTCTTCCTCTTCCTCCTCCTCCTCCTCTTCCTCTTCCTCTTCCTCTTCCTCCTCTTCCTCTTCCTCCTCTTCCTCTTCCTCTTCCTCCTCTTCTTCCTCTTCCTCTTCCTCTTCCTCTTCCTCCTCTTCTTCTTCTTCTTCTTCTTCTTTCTTCTTCTTCTTCTTCTTCTTCTTCTTCTTCTTCTTCTTCTTCTTCTTCTTCTTCTTCTTCTTCTTCCTCTTCCTCTTCCTCCTCTTCTTCTTCTT
>JARHVA010000050.1:9282500-9440335 GCA_037957365.1 Torreya grandis | reverse complement strand
AATACACTTCTTATCTGATATTAGTCTAGGACACTCAATAAGTATAGGACCATTGATTTCTCCCACATGTGGCTTTCATGGTGAGGTATTCCCAATCATATTATTATTGAGAGAGATCTAAATATGGATCACATGATTATATAATATATTAATACCAATGATATATTATATGAATATTCTAAATTACAGGTCTATGCCCTTGAGAATGAAGTAAAAGCTTATAGTAGATCCTCCATTAACATGATAAATGTGAAATAATAACTTGAATTTGAAGAATTTGATCAATTAGACAAGGAGGATATCCTCTATGCACTATAATTATTTTCAATTTACATTCCTACCACAAAACATATAAAGTTGGAGTAAGGCTATTTAGTGATATCAACGAATGCAAACGCTTAGAGGTTGCCCATGCTGCCATTCTAAATAATTATGCACCAATGTTTACTACTGAGGGTTAGACTAAAAAGTCATTAATAGTTGAATATGAAGGTATGTCAACCTTAAAATTTAAAAAAGGTAATAAAAAAGTGAACATATCTATATAACCCACCTCTTATATTCCACTTTTCATATCTAAATATCATATATGGACCCTAAAGTTTGATGGTTCCAAATCAAAGAACATGTGTGATTTTATGATTGAGCTCATTAACCCAAGAGGGTCTTCATATATAACATCCTTCTTAATATAATTTTCCTACACCAACAATGTGGTTGAATATGAAGTATTGGTGTATGGCCTCTAGTTCACTCTAGGGAAGAGTGTGAATAACCTAAAATTCCTTGGAGATTCAAAACTGATGGTTAAGAAAATTAGAAACAACTATTCTTGTAATGACAAACAACTTTCTAAATACCGCAGTAGAGTATGAAACCTAATTTATAAATTCAATGCATTCAACATCCATATGTTCCCCCAAATAAATAATTATATGGTGGATACATTGGTAATAGTTTTAAGTACCCTGGAACCTATTTCTAACTCTAGATTGAGTATATTGTTGGCAAAGTTAGTCTTTACTCCTTTATTCTTGAAAACTTTAAAGCCTTTAGTTATGACCAACATATCATCAAATTCATTGCTAACATTAACATATTTATGTTCCATATCATTGATGAGGATGACATCAAGGAGTTATTATTAGATAAAGAAGGGGTCATCAACTTAACAACTATAACATACTAAAAGGTATGGTGTCATTGGAGAGACTATTTGACATGGAATATCATAGTGAAAAATACAAAACAACCCTTTCCAAAGGAATTTTCCATTAGCATCGCAATATGGGAAATGAAAGTGAATAAAAACATGTGATTTTAGGTAGAGCTTTCACCTAGGATGAAAATCAAAGTATTGTGTAGGCCTTGAAAGACTTTGATGACACTATTACATGGATCTCTAAATATTTGAAGGTATTTGACACCTCTATCCTTATGCATATTATTCCTCTAAAACCTACTGTCAAACTATTCCAATAGTGACAAAAGAAAATCAATCCATTGTTGGAGCCTTTAATTTTCAAAGAAGTGCATAATCTACTTTCTAAAAAAATCATCTATCTTGTTAGGCACTCTACTTGGGTGGCCAACTTGGTACCCATCTAAAATAAGAATGGGGAAATCAGACTCTGTGTGGACTCTAGAAATTAAAACAAATCCTTTTCAAAGGACAACTACCCATAGACTTCACTAGGTGAAGTCTTACAGATAGTTAATAACTCCCAAATGATGTTATTTCTTGATGGATATTCATGCTACAATCAGGTAAGGGCCAACTATGAGGACAAGATAAAGATAATGTTTACAGCTAATTGGGATACATTCACATATAAAAGGATGTCATTTGACCTAATTAATGTGGGTGACACCATCATCAGACCATGGATATTTCATTCAAGGACGTCATTCATAGATGCATAGTCATATACATAGATAACCTAACTATACTTTCAAATAACATAGAGGGACACATGAAAGACTTGAGAGCAGTATTGTAAAGATAAAAAGATCATGATATATCCTTTAACTTGAAGAAGTACATATCTAGGGTCATAGAGGGTAAATTTTTGGGTAACATCATCTCTAAATGAGGTATTTAAATAGACCTAAAAATATTGGATGAAATTCTTAAAATTTAGTTGTTAGGTAGTAAAAAATAACTAAAGTCATGCTTCAACAGAATCAACTTTGTAATGAAGTTCATATCAATCTTTGTAGAGATAGTATAACCACTAAATATCTTGATAAATAAGGATGTTAATAATAAATGGATGATTGAAGCACAGGTGTATTTGTATCAAATCAAGATGTCAATTACAAACACACCAATGCTTATCAGTCCCAACTACACATATCGCATTTATTCATTCATGTCAAAGGACTCAAGTGTTGTTGTTCTAACATAATTAAAAGAAGTTGGGGATGTGAGACCTATTTTATTTATGAGCTCCACACTTATAAATTTTGATCTTATATAATAAACCATTAATAATCTAGATTTTTTCTTGATCAAAGTCATTAAAAAATTCAAACATTACATCTTATGTAGTAAATTATTTTTTATTGTACCTAATCCAACTGTTAAGGTAATGTTGATGTAGAATAAGTTAGGTAATTTATGTGGGAATTGGATGACCCTAATACAATAATTTTATCTAGATATATCTAATGAATATTATTAGAGGTTAGAGGCTCTACAATACCATGGATGATGTGGATCCATAGATTACTTGCCAATAATATATATTATAAAGTATTAAAAATGATGATCGATACAAGGATGTAGTCTAATATTTATTCAACAATAATGCCTAAGTCACCTAAAATCCACTTAAAAGAGAGGATTTAACCTAAAAATTAATAGATTCATGATCAAATCAGGTATATTATATAGAAGGAACCATGAATACATATTTCTAAGATGCCTAAATAGGGAAGAAGCGTCTAGAATACTTAGTGATTTCCATGGGAAATATGGGATTGGCCACAATTCAGGGAGTGCCACAACTTACCAAATACACAAAGTAGGATATTAATGGTTTCATGTTTTCAAATATGCACATTATAAAGTAAGAGGTTTCCATACTTTTCAAGTAGCTAGACATAGATAACACACCCCAACCATGCCACTACAATCAATTATTGAGGCTCATCCATTTTAAAACTGGGAGCTCTACTTTGTGGGGTCCATCATTGAAAATTCTCCATTAGACACAAGTTTTTCCTCACTACATTTGATTATTACACACGTTTGACTAAAGCCAAAGCATTCAATAACTGTATAACTAAAGAAGTGATTGGCTTTCTTGAGGACCACATCATCACTAGGTTTGGTATGCCATTTATTTTGTTATGATAATGGCCCTAATTTATCTTCAATGTAATTTCATAATGGTACTATAAAAACTAGGTAATCCTTAATTTTCATACAATCATTATCCACAAGGTGATGGGCTAGTTGAATTGACAAGTAAGAACTTATTGGACGTAATCAATAAAGTCTTGGAAAGGAATCCTAGGAATTGGCATAACATTTTAAAATGTGCATTATGGTTTGATACAAATATGATTAATTCTTATATAGGTACTTCCCCATATCATTTGATGTATGGAAAAGAACCTGTCTTCCCTACAAACCTCAAGATCCTGACCTTGATATTCATTAAGTATTACCTAGAAATGGATAACAATATACAAGTTCATCTCCTAAATTTAATGGATTTAGAAGAAAAATGTGTTGCAATCATGTTAAAATTTAGTAGGCATCAAGGATTTTTAAAATTTAGTTTGGACAAGTGATCCAAAATAAAGGCCTTTTGAATCTCTAATTTGGTCCTTTTTTGGGACAAGCCCAATGAAAATAAGGGTCAACCTAGAAAATTTGATGCCCTTTAGCTAGGATCCTTCCAAAACTCTAAAATATTGGGCAAAATATTTACACCTAAGATGTCTAACTAGTGAGGATGTTCTATTTCTTGTCAATGGAAAATTCTTAAAGCACTAATTCCAAGCTTGAACTAGATTTGGGTGATCCTGTAATTAATTCCCTTTTGTTTTCTTTCTTTATTGTTTTCCTATTTTTGTAGATTGACCTACCCCAACTATTTGACCATATGTTTATTATGTTGATCAATGTAACATGAATAATGATATGCTTAAATTTAAATGGCACAGATGACATTCTAGTGCATAAGTACTATGACTAAATTAGGTTTTTTATTATATCTTCAATTTAATTCCAAAAGCTTTAGCTATTTGTGTCTATCCTAAATTAGTTTTTGTTTTGGTAATTTTGGGATGGGTCTATCTAATTATTGAATATATTCTCTTGAAATCTTTCACAAAATGCACTTTAATGATGTCTAAGTTTACTTAAATGAAACCATGCATTTAATATCTGAGAGTGAAAAATCTAGAATTTTGTTTTTGGTTTACCATGGTGGTCCCCAACTTAGGAGTAAGACACCCAAGAAAAAGTAAAAGTAAAAGGCAAATAAAATAATTTATATTATTCAAAAACTCAACATCTGGGTGCTTCAAGAAATATCTACTAAGGTGATGGATGTCTAGCTAGTAGTATAACAAGGATTTGTGTGGGACCAAAGACAACTCTATCAAGGCGATAGATGCCTAATTGGTGGTGGAAAAATGTCTAAGTATTCATTCCAAGGTAGAATTCACTGGCTTGATGATATTAACTATAACACCTAGTCCTTATAAATGTTAGAAAGAAAATGAATACATAAGCACACATTTATTAGGAAGATTATTGAATTTGGGTTATGCAATCTTTCCCTTATTATCTTTTCATGAGTTGTTTCATTATTACATGCATTAGGCTAAGCCAAAGATTTTAGGTTGTAGGCAGGTATTCTAAAATACTCAAGAGTATTTTTCAATAGAGTCACCATTTTTTATTGTTTACATAGCATGCCCTAATTTCTTCATGAAATTATAGAACCTCTTTTGCTCAAGAGTTTGGTCTTCTAATTCAATCAAGTTTGGGCATGTTATAAAAAGTTGCAGTCTTAATGTTTTTTATTTTCATTCTTTTAGTTAAGTCCAAACTTCAGATGTCCATCATGTTAACTTAGTCTAAAGGGGTTTAAAATTAGGGCCTCATTAAAATAACTATCTAATTTTTACTAAATCTAGTAAGTTTTGTTCTATTTTATGACATGTTCTGAGTTACATTAAAGTTTTCATTTTCAGACCATTTTGCCTCAAATTTATGTAGATCATCTAACTATTATAGAGTTTATTTTTGTTTTCTTTGTGAATTTTGATTCAATATTGTCTCATTTTAGGTTATTTGACTAAATATTTTCATTTCTTAATTTTTAAAACTTAGTCACTTTAAGGACTATTAGACCAAATTAGCTTTGAGTTTTGAGCAAATATGACCATTTTATCTACTATATTAAACTTTATGTGGCCTATTTTGTTCTTATTGAGTTGAAATGATTATGTTATCACTGTTTCCTTTTAAATCTTAGTCATTTTCATTAAAATAGATTGGATCTAGCTTTAATTTTGGCTAAGCGTTTATATTTATTATTTATATTCTTTTTATTATCTTTGTATTCATATTTTACCTTAGTAATTTTTGTCAAAGTTTAAATTTAAACACTAATGACTATTTTCCCTTTTACAAGCCAATGATTACTTTATTGTTTAGTAAGCCCCTGAGTAAGTGAGGAGCTGATACTGGTCACTCACTCACTTCCCTGGGCCTCTTTGGGACTTATTCACTTCAAATATCTTTTAGGTGCCTAGGATGAAGATGCATGGTAAGACATTACTTCCCCACTTTCTTAAGCCCTTTCAACTTCCAAGGTGGGCCAAAGACCTTAGGGATATACTGGATCATGTCACATGGTGTAATCATGTTTCCCTAAGCCTCTAGGGAAGTTTGTATCTTTTCAATTGACAGTTAAGTCCCTAGATGCTCGGGATCATGCCACATGGTATGGTCTTATTTATTCATTCCCTAAGATGGTATGTATGTTTACAATCCTTCAGTGAGGACCTAAATAAGTGACATCTTGACAAGTTTCAAGATCTCACCACACCAAGATCATAGAGGAAATCACTATAGGTCAACAATCAATAAATCCCCAAATGAGTGAACAACTACTGCATGGCATAAACTACCAATTGGATGACACACTAGAATCTATGTTAATGTCATATGAGCTTAAATTTGGTAGCTATCGAGCCCATCAAAACTATCAAAAATTGGCATTATCTCTTTGGATCAAATGTTAACTTTTTCTTAAGCTTATATAATTTAGGTCATTCTGAATATGTTCCAAGTATTCTTAATTATATTCTTTAAGCAATTTAACCTTGGAATTTTTGTAGGTTATGTGTTTATTTTTAGGTTTTTTTTGGGTCCATTTTTAATTTATTAAAGACTAAAATAACTAAATTTTTATGACATTATAACTTATGACTTAGTCATTTTCATAATAATGGATCACTTGGGCTTTCTTAATTTTTATTTTAAATCTTTTTCCCTAGTTTTTTTGCTCAAATTTCAAATTTAAACTCTAACGTCTACTCTTTTTATTAAAAAAAACTAATGATTAGTTTTATTTCTTATAGCCCCAAATTAAATGAGGAGATACCACTTATCTAAATATCATGACTTTAATTCATCAGAGTGCCTTGAATACAAGTCCCACCCAAGAAACCTCTAAGTGCCCTGAATGATTCCATGTGGTATATTACTATTATTCTAGGCCCTTGTTATGGTTAGTACATAGTTCATAAGTGGTAGACCCTCTAGGTTAATGGCATGCTACCATGTGGAAATATCCTACGTCTATGTGCCCTTTGGTCAATAATATTAGTGGAGGAGAGCATCTAAGCACTTGGGATGAGGCCACATACCAAAATATTAGTGATTTATAATAATTAGAGTGTGGAACCTTGAGCAAGGACTAGCAAGATTTAGGTGAACAATATCATGCCATATCATGAAATATTATTACACTAGGGCCAATGAAAAGGTATAAGATGTGGGGTCCTCAAACAAAGCAACAAAACAATGAAAAATCACCACATAGTGTGGCCTTGACCAATGATGACATGTTATATTTGGGATATAGGAAATGTCCACACAATGTGAATTTATAAATAAGGATACATGATACCTCCAAAAAGAAAATTTGAGATTTAATTCAATGATCATTTTATCCCTTCAAGGCCATCAAATCCAAAAAATTAGACCATGGGTCTAATATGATTGAGGTGATTAAGTTATGATTGGTTTATTTCCAAAAAATATATCATGCAATGAAAAATTGAGGTATTCAAGTAGTGGCATTGATTATAAGATTTGGAATATGTATTGGGATCAAGTGAGAGCATAAAAGACAAAGGGTTACCTTAATTAGGCAAGTTCATCACAGATTAGAGTATGACCAACTGACTATCCCAAGAGGATCTTCAATGACTTTAGTTGCCCATAATTTAATTCAAATATCAGTCATCATGGCTTTGACCCTAATTTCATTGGGATTATACAAGGCCCAATTCAAATTTGGATAGAAATGAGCACATATCATTAAGCACTTACAACCACTAGTCAGTGGGTGGGTTTTATGACTTAATGGACTAAATAATTTATATAAAACTAGTTAAAGTACATAAAGAAGGTTGGAATATTTAGTATTATAAGCTAGTATAGAGGATCGGAACCTTCTTCCTAATTTTTTTTAGTTTTCCACTTTTTTCATGTGCTGAGGCTACTTGAATACCTTTTTATAAATTATTTGAGTGTTGGTGAATCTTATATATGTGTATCATGAACTATATTTTATATGAAAGATTTGTGAATGATACTCATTATCTATGCATGTCTATGGTTACTTTGTTTCCCTCTTTTACATAGCTAATTAGTCCTCAGACTCTTGCACCATTTCTATTTTTTGGTTGTGTTATATTATACAAATAGAGATTGGTTTCTTAATATATTTTTCTTCTCAATAGAAATTAATCTCATCTCTTATTTTCCATACCCTCTCTCTCTTTTACTCTTTTTATCTCTATAAGTTTAAATTTATATTAGTTTGAATTATAATCATTTGTAAAATTAATATTTAGGTTTAATGTTCATGCTCTTGTATTCTTTTATGCATTATAGAATATGGATAAAGACAAGTGCCAATCAACAAAGAGTTCATTGGTAAATATAAATGAGCTAAATCTTTCCTAGTTTAGGTTAATTTTATGAATATCAAAGTGTATCTTATATAGGCCCATTCGATGGAATAACTTACATCAACCAACTAAGGTATCTAGTTCACCATGACCTAGAAGACAAAGACTTTGGAGAAATTTTTTCTTAGCCTATTTACTTTCAAGAGAGGCAAAAGGTAAATGGGAAATCCTCACCAGTTGATCCTTTCCTCTCCTCTTTTCCTCTTAGAGTTGGTGCGTTGTGCCAAATGAATCACCAATAGTAATGATTAGTATCAAATAAATCATCTTCATCATGATCAAATCTTTGAGATTCATATAGGTACATAGCATGATCTTCTTCTCCATCTATTGGTTGATCATGATCACCATCATGTGGTGTGTTAACTAAGTGTCTTTCATAGGAAAATGTAATACCTTGTTTATTGGGATCTATTTTGGCTTGTTTATTGGGTGTTGATATGAATGAGGTATGACCCAAACCTTTGTAAGGATAAATTTGGGACCACACACAATTGTTAATATGATGTATCCCAAGAAGTATTTAAAATGTCCCCTATGATTTAAGTTTTTGATAATATATATAATTTGTGACAATCCTTTTACATTACAATGATTTTCCTTTTTTGTAGAGTCAATATGATCATGATAAAAATAAGCTCCATGCATGTATATTTTGATTGTTAAATTATTTTTATGAGAATTATTTTTAATTATTAAATTTTGTAGTAGTAAGAATTGATTGATTTTGCATTATTCCAATAATATCCTCATGTTTTTATTCTTCAAATTTTTATTGCAATGTAGTACAATGTTTTGTATTATTTCATGTAATTTAATGAGAAGAATAAGATGATTTACCTTATTTATGTAGAATACATGTTATTAAGCAATGTATTTTAGTGGATAATGTAATGAATTTCTTTTCCAATAACATCGATAAAAGTATTGAAGGTGTATCTTCATATGGATGAATTTGGATTGATTATACAATATGTCTATATGATGAATCCATATAAGGATGTATTGTTTTGTAAATTTTATTTCATTGTATGCATCTTTGACAAAACTTTTTATTTGTAGAGTAGATGTATTAAACTTTGTATTGTTGTTGACTAGATAACATGTGTATTTGTGTACGTCTAGATATGATCTATCAAAAGATACATAATTATTATATAATAATTTTTATTTAAGTGGAGAAATGAAACCCATACTAAATATTAAATTTAATTCTAAATCTAAAGATCGATATATCAAATAATGCAGGGCATATTTAAATCATATAACATAATCTCAAATATACTCATCATCATGTTGCTTTAAGCCTTGTAAATATTCCAATGTAAATTTGAGCACATCATATTTATGGAAATCTGATATAAATGTGTCTTATAGCTTCTTGAAAGTTGGTAAAGAACCATTTATAAGATCATATAACCAATCCCAAGCTTCTAGTGTTAGACTTCTAAGAGATATTTTTAGCAATAGGAATATAAATTTATCCCAATGACTAAATGCATGTACATATTGTGTCAAATGATTGGAAGCATCTCTTTAACCATCGAATAGAGGTAACATTGGCATGAAAAATTCATTTGGATAAGGATATTTAAATACATCTCATGTGAGAAATTGATTTTCAATAATGTTATTGTTAATGGTAGCATTACATGAGAACATTTGTAATTTGAGAATTGAAACTTGCCTTTGAAAGTCTCATATAGCATTCATCATAGATATGATATGACTTGTAGGAATTGTTAAAGTTTGAAATGATATATTTATGGGTTGTAATTGGCCATATTTTTGAAACATGGGAATAATGTATTGATCACTAATATTAGTGTATTTGAGATTAAAATCATTTAAAAATTTAAGAACTTTGCTTAATTATAAGTCATTTTATAAGGGAACATTCTTATCATTTGATTTTTGTAAGGAAGCCATGATATCATTTTGAATGTTATGAAATTTTGTATGAATAAATAAAGGAATATTAGGCACAAGTGTAGCTAATTTTATTGTGGGAGGTTGAGGGGACTGAAGAGAAACATGTTGACTATCTCCATGATTCAATAATCTGCCTTGTTATTTATTAATATCATGGACTATAGTTTTTGATATAAATCATGAGAGAATAGAAAAAGTGAGATGATGGATATTAGAACCTTGAAGTGTAGGTGGATAAATTAAGGGTGTCAAACATGTCTTTTTTTTTCCACTTAGTGTTGGTAAGATTTTTGATTTAGTATTTAAGCAATGCAAATTTGTTAACATTTTGAATTACTTTTACTCAATATTTATAACTTTGTTAACATAATCCTTTTATTGATTATAGGTTATGATTGATTTGATAAATTTTTCCATGGAGGAAGTTTTATCTTTTATAACCATATGATTTTTATCAATATTATAAGATAAAAAATATATACAAAAAAATAAGAAACCCTAGAATGTTTAAAACCATAGGGAACACTAAGGTTGTAAAATTTTACTTAGAGGTTAGTTTCACCAAAATGTTTAACCCTTTTTAGGATTAAAGATTTGGGGAATAGCATAATAAACTATGGAATGAAGTATTCTAAAGTAGGATAATTAAATAATTTAGATTTACAATATCCTAATAAATATAATAAATTCAAGAATGTGATAAATATAGAAAAGTACAATGCCAAATAATATTATGAAAGTGGTAATGCAAAATATAAATAAAACTTAGCTTATGTAATTATGCATAGGTAGATATATCAGGCATAGGTGTGGAAGAATACAATCTAAATATTTGCCTCAATTTGTCACATTCTAGAAATTAGCGTTTTGTTAGCTGGGACACTAACATCAAACTACAAATTCTATCATTGACACTTATGTTTGATGATTAGTATGGATCCTAATATATAATATTTGGATATGATTATTAGGTTTCAATATCACCTTCTAGGTTATTAGTTCAAATAGCACACATAGGTTCTTAGAATCAATATTTTGTTTAAAACTCTAGGTCTTCAAATTAGGACATGTCACATTAAAAAGCAAGGGTTAGTAGGATTAAGTGAAGTAGATATAACCTAAAATACCCTTATATCAATGAGAATTGCCTAAATATTCATATACTCTAAATAAGGCCTCATACCAATGTATTCCTTCCCCCTTATGTGGGTTTGTGTGTGAACAATTGTGCAATATGTTATATATGAGTGCATCTAGTGATTTAGCTTGTAAATTGACAAATGATACTCATGGTCTAATATTTGAATTATTAGAATATATAAGAATATTTATACTATTATTTTTTTGTAAATAGATAAGAATATGGTATTATAGCTCAATTTTTCAAATGGTTTTTAGTAGTGTAGTGTGAGCTTAAGAGGTACGTAGATATTTTGAGATGCATAATTAATGACCATTGATTTGTAATTATAATAGACATTTTGAAATGATCACATGGAAGGGTTAAACAATAAAAATATTCTAACCTGTACATATCATGAGACTTTCAATTTGATCATGTGGAAGATAGGGACACTAGCATCAAATTTGGGATACTTGCATTGATGTTAATGTCTTAATATAAATTTTAGTGTCTTATAAGGTAAAACATTGATGATTTACAACTATCTATGTAGGATGAAAATTAATTTTTATGTATAATTTATACTATATGTGATATGTGTCATCATAATGTTAGGGTCATAATAAATGATAAGTAATTTAACATAGTGAGATGGAGAATGCAAGCCTTTTGATAGTAGAAAGTTCATAAACTAAAATGTTGAGCCATGATTTGTATTTTTCAAGTGTACAATATTATACCATATAAAATAATATTTTAGTATCTACATCACAATAATTCATAGTTCCTGTACACATTGTAACCATAACACATCACAATAACTAGATTATTCGATAAATACATTACAAAGGGTTCACTAATCATGATACAAAGTTGTAATATATTTTAGAGTAATTATACATAAATAAATCCTTACACAATATTTTCACAAAATATTTTGGAACACAATGTTGCATAGTAATACTTCACCACATAATATCACAAACTTTAGAGGAACAAAGTTACATACTATAACTCAAGAATCACAAGAATTTATAAGGGTTAAACATGAATGTGTTTCTTGAGAATTCTCAACCTGATGTAGAGCTAGAAAAACATCAAAAAATAACTACAGTATTCAAGTTGTGTGTACCAATAGATTGAAAAAAAATAATAATGTGTGAAAACTATGTGAGATTAATTATGGGTTCACACCAAAACTACACATAATAACTATAACGACATATGCATGAACAAATAACTATGTAAAACACTACAAGATTCCTTATTTATACTCTAATTATTTTTTCTAATGCAAGATTACTTTTGAACCTAGTTGCTCCTACATCATACACCCTAGGTAAAAACAATTATCATGGTTCTCACACACTTAGTATAAGTGATATAACCACCCTTTTAACCCTAACCAAAGTCATTAGCATGACTTCTTTGCATTTTGATATGATTCTTTATTTCCAATTTGTTTGTTTTGTAAAATTATTTATAAACTATTTTCCTTCATGAAAAGCCTTTCACATTTTTTTTTGTGTTGGTCATTACTCCCCTTGGGTCAACCTAATCTTTATTTTTATGTTTTTAAGGTACTCAAACCTTATTCACCCCATTTCTCATGTGCCTTTGTTTCCTTACTACTCCCAAACTTCCCCTTGGCTTTGATAGTACTCATCATGTGTGTCAACTTATCCTTTTCTCATAGTGCATATTGATATGTTTCCTCTACCATTTTCATTCTTATTATGCTAATATCATATTGGATGACCCACTAAAATTTATTTATGTACCATACCAACTTATCTTAGTCCATATTTATATGATCATCTTAGATAGTGGTATTTTATAATTCCTTGATGTAATCCTTCATGCTAAACTAGTTTTGCTGTAAATCATGTAACCTATTCAAAAAATATAGTTGATAATCTTCATAAATAAATTTTCCTTTCAACTTTTCAATCATTCTTTCTTAGTGGTTAATATTTCATTTACCATTGTGATTCCTCTCAAGATATACCTCCTTACACCATAGAGTTTCATTCCCATTAAAATATTCTACACACCCTTTATCTTGTGCTCATCCACTACTTATTCAAACTCAAATTATTCCTCCATTTCCATGATCCAATATATTAACTCTTATGAAAGTTACCAAGAAACATGAAATTTCCATCTACGATCCTCTTCCAATCTTGGAAATGTATTTGATAATAATTTATTCTCTCCCATACAATTACTCATGTGTCATTATCTCTTATTATTCATTAACTTAATGATATCAACCTCTACATTTCTCACATCATCCCTTGGGATTAATCCTCTATCATTCTTCCTCACTACAACCAACCTTGTCTACATTACTCATAAATTTTCTAAATCATCATCAAGTCTTATAGTCATAATTGTTACTACTATGTATTATATTCCCACTCTTCATGGTGGCCTCTTGAATTCTCTCATAACCTAAGATCTATTATTTCACCTTTTAAAATATACACATATCACATAATTTACTCATCCTCTATTCTATATGCACCTTCTCAAAGATGGATAATTTCAAACCTTTGATTTCTCAACATATATTTATTTACTCCTTTGATACCAAATGATGCAGTCATGGTTAGGAGTCTCAATTAAGAGGTTCCTTATATCACACAAACAAAAAAATAACTTAATGTAAATATAAAATTAACAACAAAAATTGTTTATTAGTTATAAAATGAGAGATTACATACTTAGTCAAACATGGCTTACAACACACACATAAAAACACTATAGTGTTACTCATTGTCATCATAGGGACATGATGTAATCATTTAGACCTTCCCATAATCTATGAACATATATCTAATTATTGTTATCACTAATAACTAAAATTTATACATTTACCTTATGGTTTTTACAAATTAACCCTTTCACTAATGTAGGGATCATTTACATAAGCACAAGATCCAACTAATTACATTAAACACTCACCTGATCACTAATGCCCAAAAGATTAAATTCTCATAATGTAACAAAATATTCAAATGATCCATAAAATCCAAAGGCATCATAACACATCATACCTATAATAAATCATACCCATAAAAAATCATAATAATTATTTCACTCTATAAATATAATGCACAAGGATTTCTACTCATGAGACTAAGTCATCATAGTTTTTAGAATAATTGTGTGAAAATGAATCCATGCACAACATTTTTGTAGCACCTTTTGAAACACACTCATGTTCACTAATACTTCTTGACACAATATCATAATTTTTAGATAAACAAAGCTACACACTATAATTTGGTCATTGGATTACTTTTCAAGGATCAAACATGAATATGTTGTTTGGGACTTCTAAATGTAGTACAAAAATAAACATAATTCAATGGATCACTAGGGATTTAAATATTTATGTACCAATGGGTTGTGTGGAATAAAATATGTGCACATATTATGTGAGATTAATTATGTATGTGCACTAAGACTACACAAAATAATTCCAAAACCATGTGCACAAATAAATAATAGTGTTAAGGACTTCAATTTTCTTATTTTTGGTCAATGAAAGATTATTCATGAACCCAAATGTTTTTACATCAATGAAGAGGATGAATCATTGTATTTGGGTGTGACCTTAGTGAGAAATATAAGTAAAAGGTGAAAATAATATGAGAAACAACCCTTGATGTAAGAAGATAGAATTCATAATGAATTTGAGTCACAAGTGGGGTCGACCATATAAAATGAGAAGGACACAAATGTGAAGGAAAAGAGGATACCTAGACTAAATGGGAAACATTTTTCAACCTTGTGGTCATATATCCCATGCCCATAACCTCATATAAATAATATAATGCACATGAAGAATGTGAATAAGAAGCTAGAACTAGGGAAAGGTCATATCCATAAAACCACAATCATAAGTTAAGGCATATTTTTTTCCATCACCACCAACTTCCAATCCTTTGAAAGAAGCCATAGGAGTTGAAACATAGATAATGGACACAAGTTTAGAGATTGGGACAATTAGTCAAATAGGAAGGAGAAAAATACACAAGTCACTTATGCTCAAATCCTCTCTACCTAAAAAAAAATTAAACTAGAATGCAAGGATCTAAGATAAGAAGAGAAAGGTTAAGGTTCAAAATAACCTTCTATACAAGAGACTGTGTGTGAAGAGGGGATCCAACCTAAAGTTAAATAGCACATAAGTGCTCAATAATAATAGATAGATAAAAAATGTGCATAAAGATGAGGTTGAGTGACCTAATTCATAAATCATAGTATAATATGAGGAATACAAACCCTACATGAAGAGAAAAATAGAGGAATAAGAATAAGAGGAGACTACCTAAGAAAGAGATGAGAAAGTGTAGGTTGCATAAATGGAATGTATTTTAATAATGCATTTCCTTGGATATTTCACACAAACAATCATCTTAGATGTTTGAGGCACACATAGATGATCTAGCTCTTGAGTTTCCTTTAGAATTCCTCAACCTAGAAGAACTCACTATAAAAAAAAGTGAACATATCATAGTGGTCATAGACCCTCACCCATCCCAATTTGGGTTCTAACTAATCATATTATCAAATAAAATGGTGTAAAAAATTTAGTCAACAATATCAATGCATAAGAAAAAAATAAGTAGTTATAGTAAAATGTGAAGGGTTTCTAGCTTAAAGAGAGAAAGCTCATCATTATGGAGGCTAAGGTAGTAATAAATTGTATAAGGACTGACAAGGAGAATGGGATATTGATCTCATATATATTGAATTTCAACATGGAACCAATTGATTTCCTTGTTATTTTGGTTAATGATTTGTTGATAAAAATTAGCATAGAAGAAAGGACCCTCATAAATAAATTGGAAAAATGTGATTTTACAAATAAAAAATCCTAGTTGAATAACAATTGGAAACATTGAAAAACATAGTGAACACATTCTTAACTAAGTCAAAGATTATCATTCACATTTTTATAAATTTGTAAAAAGTATATATCATTTGTGTATGATTCTATGATGAATAAAAAAAACATGAATATATTGATAAAAATTATTCACCATCAAATATAATGTTGAGATGAATTTTTTTCTCAAAGAATCCCTAAAAATTAAAGGCAAAATTAAGGAGTGGAAAAAATAACTTAATTTCAAGCAAAGTGATGAAGAATATGTCACATTGGAAACATGTACAAGCCATTTGTTATAAATCCAATGAGAAAAAAAAAATGGAAATTAGTGTGGCAATAACATGTTTAAAATTCAAAATTTTCTTGATGAAATGATAGCCAAATTTCCATAGTTTAGGCTATAATCACACACCATAATTAGTTTGAAGAAAATATTTTTCAAATTAGATCATAGTTTCTAGAGGTAAAAGATAATGAATAAGACTTATCCAAAGTTGGAAAATATAGTTAATGTGGGGAGATGTTGACCCATAATTTTTATTAAGGATAATAATACATAGGCATCAATGCAATTAAAAATATATCAGTGTAGGAGGCACCTTTTTGCCTAAGTTTAGGCATTGATATGTAAAAAAATAATAAGTAATATAACTATATGGATAAGTAATTGAGAAGTTTCTTGTTATTTTATAATCTCTTGTGTCTGTCAATGGATCTGGAAGATTAAATAAGAGGCTTCTCAAGATGACTTTGATTGGTGTAATCATGGATTTTTTAATGCCAATTATTCTAACAACCTTCCTTCTTCCTCCACCAACCTACTGGTTCATTCTCATGAAATCATATTAGAGGTGGAGGTTATGTAAAATGATGAGGATCAAGTTTTAAGTGCTAGTGGCTCTCTTCTAAAGGATCTAGATCAAGATCAAGATATTCTAACATTTCCTTGCATTCTTACTTCTCTACCAAACTACTCTAAAGGGAAAAATCTCAACATTTATTTTGGCACCATGGCCAAAAGAAGAGGAAATAGATCTTAAGCAAAGATGTTGAGAATAGAGGTGGAAGAAATGATCAAGGATGGATTATTGAGATCAATTGAGTAAATTCTCTCTAGGAGAAGGACAATTCCTTCTTGTGGTTTACTCTTGCTATGTTCATTGAACAAATTAGGTCCTTAGTTGTGTGTTGTTTCACTCTTCCTCCTTGGGTAATTTACAAGGTTATAACTTTTTTTTGTCATTAAGTAGTTTCTTTTAGATTTTATGTTGTTGTATTCTTGAGCTTTTGTTGGATCTTTGTTGTTAATTATTATTCCTTGTTGTTTTTTGTCTAGTATCCTTCTACTCTATGGCTATGTGATCTTGTATTTTTTTATGTAGTTGGTATATTATTTTGAAGGTTTATTTGGGGCATATGGGCCTCCCATTTATGTCCCATATTAGTTATTTATCTCTAATCAAAACATAACCTTATTCCAATTAATAGCTCTGGATTCTATAAAAACATTTTTGGTTCATAGCTCTAGTTTTAAAAGCATTTTCCTATATAATAAAAACTATATGGATATGTAATCCTATACATAATAATGCATAATGAAGGTTTTATAAAAGAGATCTATATTTTTTCACCAATCATAGTGGTGTTCCTTATATTGGAAATGTGTGCAAGGAAACCAAAATAGTGACTATGGGTATTCTAAGAGCATAAAATATAGAGTGTTTACCAATAATAATCTTAGCATGTAGAAAGTAGAAGGATAAGAATCTAAAAAACAAAAAAAAAAGGAAGTTTAGTTAGCATAAATCCTAAGTGCACAAATATTTTGAGTGTATAAAAATAAAGCACAAAGTTGAAGTGCACAATAATAGAAGCAATAACTAACAAAGAGTTTAGTTAAAATTGTCATGCATGTCTGTTCGTAGAAATCTTCCAAGTAAATATAAAACTATGAGATAAAGTGTATAACAAGGTGTAAAATAAGGTCTATCTTATCTATATAAAATACCATATTGAAATATGTAATAGGTTTTTGAGTAATTGTTTTTTAGTCAGTTTAGGACTGAATGCTAATGTAATCCTTACATGTTAATGTAAATGGTAACTATTCTTAATGAATATAAGTTAAGAGAATCTATGTCTATTAGAAATGTATGTGAATTTTTTGTTAAAATATATTATTATTAATTATTTTTTGTATTAATTAAAGGATTTCATTTCATGTTTACCTTTGTTAATTTACACAAAAGGCACCAGTAATCTCTTTATGTGCATTGGGTAAGCACATAAGTTTCACTTGTGTTATGTGTTGGCATAGTTAACTAGTATTAATTTTTGGATTCATGTTAGTACTATAAAATATTTTTTAATCAGTAGGAAAAACACCAACATGCATGTATTTTTGTTTTTTATAGGTAAACTATATTTTTGAATGATAGAGCATGGGTGCACCCAATCCATAAATTCAGAGTTCACCTTCCATCACTTAGAGAATAGACAAGTATCACATTTTCATTTTGTTTTTAATTTTATTCACACATACATCATACACACAAAATCAAAGTGGGGCATTGTACATACACATAAATTTAATACAAGGCTCATTATTTTAATTTTTTTAGCATTGTTTTATGCATATGGACCATCAGTTCAAATCAAATAGTTATTTGTGCTCTTTATTGTGTTCTTTATCTTAATTTATTATCCATGTGGCCTCATTATATATTATTTATTTTTTGGATCTTTCCTTTATGTGTTTTTATCCTTGGGGATCCCTTATCCTATTCCTCTTATGTTTTTTCTATCCTTGGGTCATAATTGGTGGTCCATTGATTTTATCCCAGTCACAAGTGATGGCTCATTGATTGTCACCCTTTTGTATTTTTTGGTCATTTTACCCCTTTACCTCTCTTCCTATTTGGGTGGGATTTTTTTTTTCATATTTTTTTAGTTATATTACATGTTGATATATCACTAATTTGAATTTTATAAGTACATGTACACACACAAAGACTCATAGAGGCATTTCAATAACAGTATCAAGATATAATCACATCTATCATTAGGCACACTATGAAGCTATCTATTTCTAATATTCAAGGCTTTCAAGTGATTTCAAGGGTTTCAATTATCTACATACTTGCACCAAGAGAAGGCCTAAGTGAATGTTAATATATTTGGATTTGATTATCTATGGAGAGAAGGTGAATTCCTATCTCTCATTTAGGTTTGTATTCACTCATAAATAACTAAAACTACATTGAACCATAATTTTTAGCATGATTGATATGTATTTACAATCCCCAAGTGTGTGTTCAATCTACTTAACTGCACATTCCTTTCATATTTTCTTATGAATAGGGTTTCTCCAAAAGAGACATAATCTAACATCTGATGGTACCAATTTGTGAATCGAAGAGAGGGACATGACTCATTAGTTGATAAAAAAAATTATCTCAAAAATTTCCATTTGTTGAAAACTAGCTTAAGTCAAAATTATAGATAAAGTATACAATCAATGTGAGAAGGTCACAATTGATAGTTGTTTCTAACCCAGTCATAATCTATAGTTTATTGATTTTAACCCTCTATCCAAATTAGTATTAGACCTTTGGATCTTAGTCTTAATAATTTTTGGGGATTATTATTTACATTTTATGTATCTATTAGAACCTAGGTGTGTTTGTTTCATTATTTTTTATATCTTTCTCTTTTCATTCATTATAATTACTTATTCATTATTCAAATCATACTTTTAGCCTTTATTTAGGCTCTAAATCAGATTTGATTTTTATAATTATTTGTATTATCTTATATCTCTATTATTATTTAGTTTTAATATATTATATATAGTGAAATTACCCTTAAATAAATAAAAAAACTAAAACAATAACTTATGATTCTTAACTAGGTATATAATGTACCATTCCATGTTGGAAAGGATTCAATCTCCAAAAACATATAGAATATGAAAAATAATTTGATTTTGATAAACATATAGAGTAAAAGACTCTTAAAATCAACTTCAATCCACCCAAGGCAATTGCTAATAGGCATTAAATTATCAACATAAATAGGTATCCAAATTGTGACAACTTGAATCTTAAGATTAATTCCCTAAATTTTATTTATAACATGAATTAAACATCCAAATAGGTTTCTTATAATTTAAGAATTCAAATTTGATTAACATGGATTACGAATTTAAATACTTTCTTGATAATATTTATGTCAATAAGGTTTAATTTTAAGTATGTATTAGTCTCTATTCATCACATCATTAATATTTTCTATAATTTTTATATTTGATTTAAAATTTCTAATTGATTTTGTTTCAATTTAAATGTGTTAAATAATTCCTTAAAATAAAAAAAAAGGGAATAGCCATGTTATGTAGATGAATCAATTTTGTTTTTGACACTTTAGCAACATCATTTTGACATAATTTGACATAAATGGATAATGCACATATACTTGAATCTTAATCACAACTTCCCTCTATCACTCTATCTATCCATTATCTTAGTCACCTATATCTGCTAGACATATCTATTAATGATCAACTTGATCTATATCGAAAGACATTTATAATCATATACAAACATTCTCCTCATCTTAGATCCTCAATTTCACTCCTTGACACTTTTGTTAATCCTAGACAATGTCGATTATTTTAGGTGTATCCATTTATTAGTAGTGTCTAGAAGCCCTCAATGGATTTTTTTCAAATTTATAAACCTCCTTTAGGTCAACCTAGACACATTTCATGGGTTGGTTATGGTGTGAAATTATTGAAGATTCATCAAAAAAATTGTGTTAAATAATTCTTTGGAGGAACACAAAAGGGCATAATAATGATGTGTAGATGAATCATTTTTTTTTTGAGACTTTATCAACATCATTTTGACATAATTTTACATATATGATCAATGCAAATATATTTAAATCTTGATCACAACATCCCTCAGTCACTCTATCTATCTATTATCTTAGTCACCTATATATGCTAGACATATTTATTAAGGATCAACTCAGTCTTTATTGAAAGACCTTTATAATCATTTACAAATATTCTCCTCATCTTAGATCCCCAATTACATTCCTATGACACTTATATTAATCCTAGATAGTGTTGGTTATTTTAGGTGTCTCCATCTATTAGTAGTGTTTATAAATGGTTTTTTTTCAAATTTAGAAACCTCCATTAGGCCAGCCTAGACATATTTAATGGGTTGGTTATGGTGTGAAATTAATTAAGAGTCACCTCTACATAAAAATCATGCTTAAGGTTTTTTTCACCTTGAAACACATAATGGTACCTTAGATCCCTCATTCTCTTAGAACATTAATCAAAATTTATATAAACATCTCAAATTCTCAAGGATCAACCATAGATCATCCATAGATCCAAATATGAATATAAAAAGGTCAAAGTTACATGTTGCCAAATTTCAAAGATCAAAGATGGTACTACAGTCTAGAATGATCATGATTTCACACACTCACCTAAGTGGGAGAACTACATGTAGTTTGAGACCTATTTAGAGTATTGGAACATAGGAAACACTCAACCATTTAATGGGGAGAGTTTCGGGTATATCCAACTCAAAAATAATAACACCATTTTTATGGTCTCTTATGATCAATCTAACACAATTAAGGTTTTAGACAAAGAAGACAAAACACATGCATCACTGCATGGGATTGAAGTATTTGCACATACATAAGCATATTGCAGGTATAGGATAAGGGATTATATAATTTTTGAACCCTCAATGTGTACTAGATAATACTAGTAAACCCAAACAGTGTTATTTTTTATAGGTGTCTATCCTTGATGATAGTGTCTAGATTGTTTGTTAGCCTTTATTTTAGACCTAAGAACCTAAAAAAGCATATCCTAAGCATTTACAAATATTCTACTATTTTAAATGAGTATCATAATTAGATAAATAACTCATCTTTATTTTGTATTGTCAATTTTAAATCAATTATTTGGAATATATATTAGCCACTTTCACTTTAGATTATTGTATTTATTTCCATTTTTTATAAAATCTAAATTATTACATAGTTTCAATTATTTAATATCTTTTCAATGTAAAAATGATCAAAACATTGGGGTGAACCCAATATTAGACTCTCTTTCAAACATTATTGTTAGGATTTTATGAACTCTCATACCCTTAGGATTTAATCCCTTTACTCAAATATTAATTTTAGATCTACATCTCATTTTAGGGTTTCATTCTCTTTGCATGTGTTTTTATTGATTATCATTATGGTTCAAATTAATGAAATGAATGAGAATTCTTTATATTTTATAGATTTTAGTGTTTCAAATGATTCTAATAATTAAAACATTAAATACCTAGGGTTTGTGATAATATTCCTTCATCTTCCCAACACATAAATAATAATGTGACTTACCAAGATCATTCAACCTTAGTGCATACGATAGGTGACTTATAGCAGATAGGAAATATAAAATGTTTAGAACTTATTACATGTCATTCTTAGATGAATTTTAATGCAATATATGGAAATATTACAGATTTAATCATATATTTCCTTTTGACTTAAAATCCCTAAATTGATATTATTTTATGGGAATGGTGATCCCTTTTTACACATTAAAATTTTAATTATTGGGAAATACAATATTAATGATAGAATATTAATAAAAGTATTCCCTAAAATCCTCACAAGTCAAGCTTTATATTGATTCCATAATTTTCCTAGTAGATCTTTATACACATATCTATAATTATAATAAAAATTATTAACAAAATAATTTCACAATGAAGGACCAAGGGTTACACTTGAACATCTTTCCTCTCTTAAACAAGGAAAATTTGAGATTATTATCAATTACATTTTACAATTCAAGTCCTGTATGCATCATTTGATATATCAACCAACAAATTTATGAAATAAATAATTTTTTATGGTCCTTATATTTATTCTCAACTAAATTTATTTATCACATGTTTGATTATTTCCAATCTCTTTGCTTTGAAACTTTTTCACTAGTAAAGGAACTTATACATGCCCAAAATTCTTATCATGCTACTAAAAAATTCATCTCTAAATCCCCAATCAAAAACCATGTGTCTCAAAAGATTTTATCTCAAAAATGGGTTAAAAAATAAAAATAATCTAATGATTCACAAATTTTCACTAATCTTAATACCTATCTAGGTGAAATTTGTAAAAATATGCATTGAAATAAATCGATCACACTACCTCCCACTAGTCCTACACATAGGGACAAATACTATTGTGTTTACCATAGATTCCACTTGTGTTCAAAAAATAGGTGTCATGATTTTTAAAAAAAATATAGGATCTTGTTGATAATGGTGACCCTAAATTGGATACATATACTAAGTCACCATAAGACTCAAGAACACCTTCCAATATTAAACAACCACCTTAATTATTGGTTCATCTCCTAAACAAGAGTTATTTATGTGAGAGTAACCTATCATTAATAATGTGGTATTACTTATAAATTAAAATTTATTATTCCAAACACATTTTCATCATATATTTTAGAAACTATTCCATCCTATACACAAATGGAGCCTATTTCCAAATAGGTGTCATTGCCTACAAACAAAACACCCATTACAATAAATGTGAAATCTATTTAAAAAGATTTGTCTAAATAAGATATTCCTAAATAAGATAAACTAATAGAAAAAATTTATTTAATGATTACTCAACTAATAATATAATTATCCTCTGTGAATAAGGAATCTGTAGAGGGAAGGTTAGTCTTGTGTTAGTCCAAGAATTAAAACTCAAATAAAAACACTAAAATCCCAACACCTCTAACCTAGACACTAGGGAGAGCTTAGGTAAAACGTTATCATATGAAAAAAAAATTAAAACATAAAATAATATACTCTTTTACCTTCCTTGGAGCTCCAAAATAGCTTGTTGAATAACTTGTTTGGCTTGTGCATCAAGAAATCTTCATCAATGGAGCTTTCTTGGCACCTTGGTTTGTAATTACTTGGCTTAAGAATTGGACATGGTAACATTATTTTCATAAAGCTTATGGAGGAAATCCTACATAATAACTCTACAATATCCAAGATTATAAATGAAGGGTCATGGCCTTATATTTATAGCCTTAGGAATTAACCCTCACCCAAGGTGAATTAAGGTTGAGTTTAGACTTGAAATGGGTTCAAACTAACCTTAGGTGAGTTGAGACTAACTCTAATTGAGTTAATATTTGTCATGTAATTATGATTTTCAATTACTATGCATGAATCTCAAATTATATATTTTAAGATATTTTCAAAGAGCTTGACAACTCATAAAAGCAATGATGAAAGGCTTGATATTTTGATTTTTGGAATTTCCATTTTTAGATATTCATTAATTGCAAATGAACAATTTAACTAGGCATTTAATCTTGTTTAATTTTTTAATTGATTTTTATTATCATTTTATCTCTTTCAAGATTTGATCAAGTGCTCCACTTAATGGGTCTATAAGCCAAATTGACAGTTTTTATGTCACAAGGTGATTGGGGATGAATCTATGAGAGGTTATTATTATGTATGGGATAGTATCCTAAATAGGGATGCCTCAACATGATTATGAGCTTTGATAAATAATGTGTGACCAAATTTGGGATGTTCAATGATTCCTAGGCTTAATTTATAATGGTTGGTAGGAATCAATCTGAAGTCTAGTTAGAAGCTAGTTGTGACCAAAATTGGGTGTCTACAGTTTACCCCTATTTGGGAAGGCATTGAAATATGTAGGCATAGTAACATATTCTTAAAGAATAAAAAGGCTGCTAAGAATGAAAGAAGATAATGATTGAAGAAGAAGCTCCAAATAATGTTTGGGAAGCCTATAATGATGCCCCCTCAAGGGAGTGGCTAACACATATGATTGATGGATTGTCCCTCAAAAATAAGCAAGAAAAAGAATGAAATTAACCCATGAGTGAGATTAATCCAATTGAGATAATGCTTGTATGCATTGAGTTAAAAATTATTAATTTTAACAAAGATAGTTATAATCAATAATAAAGGTTTGATACACTGATTTACCCAAAGATAATTATAATAAATGGCATAGGCACAACCCCCAATAGGGTAGATGAGTCAAAATAATGATTTGTCCACATGAAGTTATAATCATTAAGATGACCTACATTGAATAATGATATTTTATTATGACTTAGGAGGGTAGATTGACAAGCATAACTCAAATATATAGCTTGTTATATAGATTAAAGATGAACGGGTGTAAATGTAGATGTAGTGGTCTAATGATAGAAGAAGCCACAAATAACTAGGCACATGAGGATGCACAAAATGATGAAAAAGATGATTGGAAAAATAAATGCAGCTGAGATGACCTGAGATACATCATGTATCCAAGCACTACATACATAATCTAATTAGACCTCAAGCCAATGTAGTTCACCCAAACATGGGATAAAATAGAAAGAGGAATATAAGAATACTAATTGATTGATGTGAATGATTTAGTTTTACCTACCGATGTGGATATGATCATCCTTATTAGTATTCAGACAACTAGAATGGTCAATGGGTTGATTTGATCAAGGATGGTGGGAGGATTTATGAAGGTTACCAAGGAGAATTTTCTATGACACCATTACTTATAATATTTCTTGAGTTGATGTTTGTTGTAGCACATGATGGTATGCATCATGATATAAAAACCATGATAACTTAACCATAATATACATAAATACTGACTCCCAATCCAATAAATAATTGAAAATAATGCACCAATGATAAAAACCATGATGATAATGTTTACGTATGAATATATAGAGACTCAAGATTAATGTGCAAGGAATCACTCAATAGATGAATATATTGAGTCATGGCACAATAATGAAGGCAAAAAAGTAGGAAAACAAACAAACAAACAAACAACTAAGAAAACAAACACACAATAAATACCTACACATCATAGCTCAATAGAAGGATAAACAGTTGGTGCCCCCAAGCAAAGATACATGTAAACAGAAAGTCACACCCCTAATAGTAGTGGAATGGATTGGAACTAACAATAGACATACCCCAATAGGATAGATCAAGGATGATTGATGAGGTTTAAATTCTAAAAATGCTTTTGGATTTTGAGGCTATATATCTTTTTAGAATATTGTAAGCCTATTTTTAATTTTTAGGATTTTTGAAATGTTTTGAATGTTTTTTTTGTAATTTTCTAAGTATCTCAACTTGATTTAGAATTATGAGACAAAAAATGGTCCAACTCATAAAATAGTGATAACATGGATTAGGTTTCTCAAAAAATGGTGAGAGCATTAGCGAAGGGGTGATAGGGTTGACTGTAACATCAATCAAGCATTGCCTACATAGCCCCATTGGGACCTCAATTCATGGTAGTTATACCAATACAAAAGGTGGTGAGATTTGATTAGGTAGAAACAAGTTCATAAATTTTTAGGAAAATGGAAAGGCAAATGATAATAGTATTGGTGAGGTGATGCGACAATGCATGGTAAAGGTTTTTTTCCTAGTTTGACCATAGGTGGTTATAATTAGGGAACAATGGCATAGGTCAATAATACTAATTTTTTCATAGGTATTTATAATTAGTAACACAAGGTGAAATATTGATTTACCCAAAGGTGGTTATAATCAGTAACACTAGTTAAATATAAATAAAATATGTAATTTCTAGATCCAATATCATACTACTTTCATATACTACCATTTAAACATGTAATTATGAAAATACTAAAACTAGATCAGAATCCTTTCATAGAAGGTGTCTAAAGAACCAATGGATCCAAGGTCAAAAAGGGTTAAGTTGGGTAGGTAAAAACAAGTTTGGTCAATAGGGAAGGTATGGTAGGATGGTATATGATATATAATTATTTAAGGACAATGATGTTATGATAAGTAGATATAATGGTAATAGGTTTTCCCCTAAGCGACAAGGTAAGGTAAATGGCAGGGTATGAAACAATGAAAAGATGAATGGCAAAAAAAAATGGCAACGTAAATGGTAAGGAAATGATATCATTTTATTACTCCTAATGATGTGGAGGTACACATCTTGATCAGCATTTGATATAACTAGAATAATCAATCATGTAAATTTCTAGCCCACACCTATTTTAAATAGTTGTAGATTTAGACTCCAAGAATATTGTTGTGATCTTCATTGGTCATTGATTATGTTTTGTTCAAACTCTGAGACAAGATATTTTTGTAGCCTCTATAAAGGAAAGTGTGACCAGGAATGGTGAATAGGGATAAATATTGGTTGATAGGTCTAATTTGGAAATGTAAAGGTGGATGATAATGGAATGTATAATGGTTAGGAAATAAATAAATATTGGTATTCTCAAGTATACAGAATGTTGTTGATTCTAAATTTGACATAATTTTGGCTTGTGGTGGGGTCAAAGACTTTTTAATATGCACTCAATAAGACCACCAGATTTATCTATTTTTTGAGTTTGAAAGTATATACCATCTTATTATGTTTTAGATTGGAAGATGTATTGATGTTATTTTTAATGATTTCTTCATCACATAGTGAATAACTATTGTACTCAATTATTGGCACCTCTACGAGGTTTTACCAATGAAGTTGCCTTGATTGTCTAATAGCACCTCTAAAAAGGTTTCACTAAATAACATTGAATTTTGACTTTGATTATCTTCTAGTGCCTCAAACAAGGTTTCATTAGAAGATGCTAAGTTTGGACTTTTATTAACCCATAACACCTCTAAAAAGATTTCACTAGGAGATTGTTCTTCTTCTATGTGAATGTGGACTTGACATCCTTGATATTATTCAACTGATATGTCACCATAGATGAAGTTCAACAAGGTATGATTCTATTGATCTCAATCAACCCTTGTGAGAGGTGGAAGGTCAATATAATGGCTAGGTTGGTTGGTGTTAATGGCATATGGAATAGTTATGGAATGGAAAGAGGTAGCACAATCATCATAAAAAATACTAGAATAAATTATGTCGATGTTAAAGTAATCATCCTCAAAAACCATGGAAGGATCACAAATATATTTGAATTGATCTACAGGGCATGTGTAACCAATATTTTAATAGCCATAGACGTATTTTGATTTTGAAGTTGAGTCTAATTCAAGGGACTCTGAATCTGATGTTGAGTCTACTTTTGATGCTAAATTTGATGTCAATTCAAGAATAGAACCTAACTTTAATTTTGATTCTTCTTCTATTATGGATGTTACTATAATGATGTCTTGTTGAATATTTGGTATTGGACAAGTAATATTCTATGATGGCATAATGAGCTCCACAAAAACTAGTTTGTCAAAGTGAGACTCCTCAATGAGGGGAAAAGGTCAAGAGACAACTCCATAGAGACTAGATTTTCAAAGGGAGTCTATTTAAAAATAGTACAATGGTTGAGACAATAATTTATCCAAAGGTGGTTATAATCATTAAAAAGTGACTCAACAAAAATTGGTTCATCAGAGTGAGACTCCTCAATAATAGGGATAGTATCAAAAGGTGATTCATCATAGGTTGAATAATCATAAATAGGTGTTTCAACAAACACATAATGGATTGGTTGGTTCTCTTGGCCTTAGTTTATAATTAGTTATAAAATACCAGTTTTAAACACATTTTGGTCTTCAAATGATTGGCTTTGTTGGAGAGGTACCGATTAGATTTGATGTGGCTCAATGATCAGCATGGGTTTTCTAAAGTGGGGTAAGATTGGTAATGGATGAAGGATGATAAATGTTTGGATAATGGTCTCTTTATGAATAGGCTCATCTAAGATAGGATTAAAAAATATTGGTTATCGATATAAGATGGTAAATGTGACTCATTTAATCATACTTGTGCAACATTATTGGAATAATGAGATACCATACTTAGAAGGGAATAAAATGGTAATGGTAGGGAATTATGAAGATTTTTTGCTATCATGATCTAAAGGATGAGGTCTTAGAATGATAATGGTAGGGCATTGTGAAGCTTGGTTACTCGTATAAGCCAAAGGATGGGGTCATAGAATGGTAATGGTAGGGCATTATGAAGTTTTTTTGCTCACACAAGCTAAAGGATGATGTCTTATACTGGTAATCCTTGGACACTATGGACCATGGTTGCTTACATAATCTAAAGGAAGGTTAATGTTAAAGGTATGGGATTAGGTACCATTAGCATTAAATGGGTGAACTTGGTATGTTAATTAGCCTAAAGAAGGTATCACCAAATATTATGATTGAGGGTCTTGGATTTGTTCCCAAGATTGAGTATTATAAGGAGGATAAGGATTCATCTCAAAAACAACATCATCGCCATAGGGGTCTTGAACAAATACATCTTGTGTGAACACATTATCATAACATGGATTGATGTTATCATAACCTGCAATGTATGAGTGTAATGAGACATATCTAAATCAATGATGAATGTTTCTAAAAATAAAGTCTAAGGGATAAATGGTTTGATCATGGTCTAACTTAGTCTAAGTATGGAGTTGTATCTCCAAAATGGTCTATGTTAAAACTTGGTAAAAATAGTCTAATGTCATATATCTAACATTAAATTCCTTAAACAAAAGGTTCAAGTGAACAAAATAAAACCTAAATTCCAAACTTAGGTAAAAAAATGTTTTAAACAAGTCTAAACTAGGTCTAAAGAAATAAATGTTTCTAGGTCTTTTTGAAAATAAGGCACAAAATCTAAGCTCAAAATAGGCATTGTTAGGTCTTTTAGAAAAGGCATAAAAGCTAGACTTTAAATAAAACAGAGTCTAAAAGGTAATAAATTTACTCTAACAAATTTGAAACACTTTGACATAAACTAGGAATTCATATTTAAACATGAACTTGGTCGTTTGGTAAAAGACATGAAACAATAGGCATATGGAATATAGACTACTTCCCAAAATTTAGGCACAAAAATAGTTTAAAAATTGAATAAAGGATTAACCTAAATTACACAACCCAAAATTGAAATATTTATTCCTAGGCCAAAATTACATATGGCATAGGAAAAAATCAATCAATGTTTGGATTTGAGCTTGTCAAGACTAATTACAAACTCAAAGTAGAAAACTAGACTTTTATTAAAAAAGACAATAAGCTAGACAATAATGAATGGCATGATGGTACTAGGTATAGATCCAAAAGGAACACATGGTTTTAATTTTGAAATTAGAATTTGGGACATAAGGAAACAAGTCTTTAAAACAATTCAAGAAACATAATGATTCTATCATTCTCTAAAGATAAGGAAAAAGGCTTTGTTTCAAGACTCCAAGGCACAAAAAATAGAATGAATTGGGTAGCGTAATGACACCCTTTTTAAATCAAGTGATACACACACAAATATTTTAAAAAAAAATTTAAGGAAAAGGTATGATGTCAAATGGATGACATAATGCCTCCTAAAACAAAGGAGTGATGTATAAACAAGACAAATTTTTGATGTGGTATGACAAATAAATAGTTAGACTTAAAACCATGCAAGAAAGGATAAAATGACATAAACACCCTAATTTAGTGTCCTAAATCCTCAAACTGAAAAGGTTGCATAATATTATCAAATTATATCAATATAATTGTTATTGAGAGAATTTTAAATTATTAATCTAAAAAGTAAAATAACATGAAAAGTAGGGTTTTTAGGCCCCATTTCTCTCAAGAGTTTGTATTATGACATGGAACTTCAAGCTACTCACCTTACATCAATAGTATGTCTATACCAAGTGGGGTTGTTCTAAACTATCAATTATTTATTCATTTCTATATGGTCTTAAGTGTAGTTAACACTAGAGATGCAATCATGTCATTTATATCTATGTCAATCAGCTTGTTGTGAAAAGGTCTTGTCCTTTTCATGACCACTATATCCATCACTTGCTCAATGTCGTACAATGTTTGCGTTGACCCTATAATTGAGGTTGGGTACCACTAATATATCTTGTTTTAACCACCTAAAACAAGCATCCTAGTGTGTCATACTCAATTTATATACCCCACTATGGATTTGGGTTGAAACAATGCTAGGATATGAATTCCCAAGTCAACACTTCCCTAGAGAACTTGTGAGGAAGTGATGAACTCCTGCTCACAAGCCAAAATGCATGAAAAATAAAGACAAGTGAAAAGACTTTATGGTAATTTTAGGGTCACCCAAACCATATATATTTGGGGAGGGCCTTAGTGACTTTCTTTCCATTCTTTTGGACTAAAGTGACAAAGGAAAATAATGAGCATTTTTTATCACCTGAGTTCCTTAAAGGGGATGCGGGAAGAGCATACATGAGTCACTCATCTTGCTAAACAAAAATTTTAACAAACAAACATGAAAAATAAAACTCTTATGAGTATTTAAATAATGTGAGAGTTCATTTTAATCACCAGAATTAAATGTGCTATGAAGTTTGAGCCCCTTGGCATTTGTTGTTGATAATTGTAAAAACTTCAAAAATAAAATAAGAGATGAAAACAATTAAGTTTATTTTAAGCACCAAATAAAGTGTGTTTAGGATTTAACCATGCTTAAAATTTTATTTTTACACCTCAGGACCTGAAATTTGTTAGAGGGATTACCTAATTAGAATCCCAAACTCAACTGAGAAAATGACATTTTAAAATTAGCTCTCAAGCTTTTTAATTTTTGTCTCAGAGATAGATCATTGTCGATCCACATAGAGATTGATGTTGATATATATATATATATATATATTGACATTGATCCATAGAGATCAGTGTTGATTTGGTAGATCATGGACATTTCCTACAAAAACATAGGTTGTTTTGACATAGAAATTATTAATAAAATGAGCTCAAAAACTAAAACACCTTACTAAATCCTACAAGAAAATGGTTAGACAAACAATATGTAGGTTCTTTACACACAAAATGACAATAGAAAGACCAGTCAAAAATAATGTTAGTTATGTCTCCATCATGCTCTTTTTTTCACATAGAGATCATGGTCTATTAATGTAATTGGAATTGATCTATAAAATTGGCATCGATCCCTACAACCTAGACTAAAAATTGATGTTGATCCATGTAACCTGTGAGTTGATTAAAATAGAAAGACGTAAAAAGTGAACTAAAAACTTGAAACTTGAATATTTTTAAACATCCATTAGAAAAAATAAAAGTATCTTATTAATCTCCTTGGTTATATGGGATGTTATGGTCCCACTAGGCATGCTAACATGTGAACAAGGAATCCGTAGAGGCTAGGTTAGTCTTGTGTTAGTCCAAGAAATAAAACTCAAATAAGCACACTGAAATCCTAACACCTCTAGCCTAGACACCATAGAGAGATTAGGTAACAATCTATCATATTAAAACACATATAAAACATAAAAGAATACACTCTTTTACCTTCCTTAGAGCTCTAAAATGGCTTGTTGAATGGATTATTAAGCTTGTGCATTAATAAATCTTCCTCAATGGAGCTTCTTTGGCTTCACCTTTCCTTGGCACCTTGATTTGTGATTACTTGGATTAATATTTGGGTATGGTAACATTACTTGCATGAGGCATATAAAATAAATCCTAAATAATAACTCTACAATATCCAAGCTTAGAAATGAAGGGGTATGACCTTGTATTTATAGTTTTAGGAATTTATCTCACCCAAGGTGAGTTAATGTTGAATTTAGGATTGGAATGGGTTTAAACTAACATTAGGTGAGTTGAGACTAACTCAATTTGAGTTCATAGTTGTCATGTAATTATGATTTTCAATTACTATGCATGTCTTTTAAATTAGATATTTTAAGACATTTTCAAAGAGCTTGACAACTCATAAAGGCAATGATGAAAGGCTTGATATTTTGATTTTTAGAATTTCCATTTTTATATATTCATTAATTTAAAATGGAAAATTAAACTTATCATTTAATCTTGTTTACTTTGTTAATTTATTATTATTATTATTTTATCTCTTTCAAGATTTGATCAAGTGCCCTGCTTAATGGGTTTATAGGCCAAATTGATAGTTTTTATGTCACAAGGTGATTGGGGATGAATCTGTGAGAGGTTATTGTTATTTATGGGATAGTATCTTAAATAGGGATGCCTCAACATGATTATGATTATTTATGAATGAGGCACAACAAAATTTGGGATGTTCACTGATTCTTAGGCTTAATTTGCAATGGATGGTAGGAATCAATCTGAAGTCTAGTTGGAAGCTAGTTGTGTCCATAATTGGGTGCTACATCCTCCACATATTTAATTTGAAATAAACATAATAGGATAACTTTGATATTTAAAATCAAAACAAATATTCAATAATAAATTAAAATAAATAGAGAAATCAAATCAAAATAAACCTACTCTAGTTTTAACTCTATTTCAACAACTACCAAACTAGGAACATGATATCAAAAGTGATGAATATTAGAATAGGTTCCTATAAAACCCTTTAAAACATGTTAATATAGGGATGTATTTCACATAAAGTAAAAAAATAAAATATTATATGGAAATTCAAACTGAATATATTCATTAACATGCAAAATAGATAGTTTACACAAAGAAACATAGACTTGCTAAAATCTAAATAGTTGGTATAAATTCATATGATTAATATAACATAGTATTTATTGTGCATAAAAAATGATAAAAGATACATAATAAAACCATTTTATAATGATATGTATTCATCTCTATCACATCATAACCATATCCAAATATAATTAAACACTATAGATAGAGTTTTATAAAGTATTGTCTCTTCATATTCCATCCTTTCATTATACCCAAAGGAAGGACTCTTCACATTATAAAGTATCTTGCTATGATTATAAAGGTTAATTCATAAAAACAAAAAAATTATTCAATAAATAAAATGGTGTAATTTTCACATGTGTCTAAAAAATATACTATGCGATTGTGGTAGCCCTATCTACACCTAACACTTTCCTAGATTAAATAATTATCTTGTCCTAAGATAAAGTCATAGAAAGGGATCTTAATATGAAGATCAAGATGATGAATTGAACCAAAAATAATAGTTATAGTTATATTTCTATGTGTTTTTTATCCATTTTCACTCTTTATACACTACTTAGCCACCCTTTTAAATTTTTAACTAGGTAGCATACCATCCTTTCAGGTTTTCAATAGACTAGCTTAACCAAGTGGTCGCCCTTTACAAGTTTTCAATATACCTAGCCTTACTCCTAATGCTTAAGGACATCCTAAAAAACTATGCCAAAATTTTATGAAAACTATAAAATTATAAATGTGCAGTACCTACTATGTAGGTGGTGGCATGCTCTGGGTTGGATACACAACCTATTGCTATGATGATGGATATACTAGAGTAGTGTATGGAGCACTTGGTTTTGTAGAATATATTGGTGGAGGATATTTTGGTTATTATATGATTGGCTATGATATTTTAGAAATATTATTATATTGAAGCATTTATTGTATCTATTGTGGAGGAATTAATTTTAGCTCATCAACAAGTTATGCAATGGATGGATCAAGCTGAGATAGATATTGCTTTAGCATTTTCTAGTTAGTCATCACTCCCCAAACCATAGTGAGTAATGTGTGTAGTGGTAATTGAATCACCATTAATTTTTTTATATCCTCATCTTCTATAATGGTGATGAGTTCCCTAGAATTTGATGCTTTGATTTGAATGTCCGGGATAACTCCAACTAGTTTGCATGTGTCTATGCCTAAATGATAGAAAATGAATTATGTAATTTTTTCTAGGTCTATATTTTTCTCATGACATAATCCCTTCAATAAAGTAACCACTTGAGTACATTTTCATGGATTTAAGAGTAAACATATGATCCTCCATGATAGCTTTGGATTTATTTTCCTTTTTTGAAGTCTGGTTTAGGTACGAATAATGAATTATTAAACTACTACTTCCAATTAAACATACCTTATGATATCCATTTGGATTGAAGTGTATCTATATCTAGAACCTATTCATACTCCTCCAAAAGCTCAAGATCACCTCTATTTATACTTTGATGTTTTTCCCTTGATCTCATAGCATTTGAAACTTGTGTATAGCTAAGCAGTATTTCATCAATTGTGCCAATAGAGCAGAGAACTTCTTTTCTTCAAACATTACCTAGTCACATATAACTTGGGTAACTAGAGTAAGGTATTCATTATCATTTATTTTACATGCATTGGTGTATTGAAGACTCAAATCTACATTTTCCTCTCATAGCTACAAGACTTCTTGCTCCAAGGTTGAATCCTTCTACACTATTGATTCTTGGAAATTAGTTGTACCTTCAAAAATTTTGGTTAACAATAATTGAGAAACATACAAATAGGTTTCTTATGTAGTCATATCCATATCCATGGATGTCATCATAAACATTATAAGGACCACCATGAACTATGCCAAAGGAAAATAAAAGGTGGTGTACTAGGTGTATTATGTGGGAACATCTCATAGCCAGTGGCTAGTTATTTTGGGTTTAGGCTAAGAGGCCTCATCCTATGCACCTTCTTCTGTGTCAAGTGTATGTTATGATGCACCTTTTGATTTTTATTTATATATTTCATTTGTCTTATCTCTAAATTTATCTTTGGCTTCAACCTTAGCCTTATCTTTTACCTTAGCTTTAGATTTCAATTTTATTTTAGCCTTAACCTTATATTTTACCTCAATCTTGGCTTTGGTATCCACTGGAGCCTTAGCCTTAGCCTCTACATAAACTTTGGATTTAGCATCTTCATCAACCTTGGCCTATTTTTCTACCTTGCCTTTGGCTTCAGATGTAGCCTTATATTTTTATTTATCTTCATTCTCCTTCACCTCTCTCTTTTCCTTTTGCTCATCCTAATCCTTTACAAGTGCCACTCCCTCATTTTTATTTTGTTTCACAACATTTAATTCTTGTCATTTCTTTGATTTTTTATTATTATTTATTCTTTACCTTTGCTTCTTTAGATCTTTTATTTTGAGCCTCTACTTCTTTAGTTATTATTTTTTATCCTCTACTTCTTTGACTCATTTATTTTGAACCTCTACTTACTTGTCTTTTGCCTATGTTCCTCCTCTATAGCCTATTGTTTGCACTACTCCTCTTACTCAACAAACTTGCACTCTGCCTCTTCTTTATTTTTCTTCTACTCTTCCTTATACTTCTACTTAGACTCTTTTTGCACCTCTATTGGATCCTCTTATTCCTACATAGATTTGTGTTGTGTCTTTGGTTGTGGTAAACTGGTCTCTTTAGGCTTTTCCATGGGGTGGATGAATCTAGCACTGTAACTAACTCTGAATATTATAAATAGAATGACTAAATAATAGCACCTCTTCATGAAACTATAGTTTTTATGGAAATTGGTGGTGGAGTGACTATCTTCTTTAGCCTCTTGATAGTCTAGACCTAAATTTATTAATGGTACTCTTCAAATTATTGTGTACCACTCTCTTTTGATGGATCTAAAAAATACACCATCTTATCTTTGATTATTCGATATGGTCAAGCTATAGCATGTGTCCTTGATGTATGTAACAAGGTTGGATGTGGGATTTCTTATGTCACTAGGTCTACTTATTATGTATCAAAGGATCCTATAGCTATATCTATATGGAAAATTTTTACCTATAATGATTACTAGGATGCTTCTTGACCTACAATGTCAACTAAAATGGAAAGAGGAGGTTTGGTGATATCAACCCACATATCTTGTCTTACCTAATTCTGTACCTGGAAGATGTGCACTACTTTCCATAAAAATAATTTTTTCTCCTCTTCTTCTTTATAAACATTATTACTAATGTTTATGAGCATAAACTACAAAACTTCATGTTATCCAACTCTTAGCTTTTCCAAGTCATATTTGATAGCTATATTTGGAGCATGTTTTTTTATCAAACCAAGACTTTGTGTGCCATGTCCTCTTTTTAGTAAATGATGATGAAGCTCATCACACTAGTTCCTTCCTTTTTCCTTTGTTAGTCTATAATGTAATTATTATTGCTTGTGGTGGTACTTATGATTGAGCTTATGGTTGGGGTTGATATTATTCTTGAGGTCATATAGGTTGTTATGCACTGGGGGTATAGAGTAGAGAGGTTCACTGATATATCCACCATGTATTTATATCTAAAAATTTATGCATACACATCTAAAATGGTGATGTAAAATTTTAGTAGAGTTGTGGTTGCTTCCAACAACACATGCACTTTAATTTGGATGACATTGTGTAACTTCGTAATTGATGCATGTTGTCTCAAATACTACATCACATCTTGAGGTAACTTGGTGTGAAAAATAATTGTGGATTGGATCTCCATCCACCATGCATTAAATATCCCCAACTATTCATAATACTACCCAATTTTAGTCCACATAATGTTGGCTAACATAACAATAATGAAAAATCTTAAGCATGGTCGAATCGTCCATTTGATGATTTCTATTATGTGATGTAGAGAAGAAAGACCCAAAAAATGGTACTGGAATACCTAAAAAGTATTGGAAAAGATATTCTCATTATTTTTTGTGAGTTATGAGGCTAGGAACTTGATCCAATTAAAATATTTATGTAGTTATATCATGTGACATACAATGTTAATAAATTATTTGATTGTTAATTTTGCATGTTTTGTTGTTTACTAGAACTAATTTGTGATACATTTAAACAAAATACGCACCAAAGCATCTTTGACAAAATCAATGGGGATTCCTCTACCTTCCATTATGTATTTTTATCTAGTGTTAGAATGGTTAGGTGGAGCTATGGATTTGTAAGGTAAAAGAGACTTATCCTAAGCTAGAATCCCCATTGCTCTTGCCATGGTCATAGGGTTGATGAATATGGTCACATATTGAGACAAATTAATGGAAATTTCATTATACCTACTAAGTAAATTAAGCATTACCTCATCTAGTTTCCAAAAATTAGGTGATTTTATCAGTTTCTCAACATTAAATCCTTGTAAAGGATGTTGAAGTGTTAACACTCTTACTTATGCTACTTCCTATGAGTCATGGGACAATAGAGTGGTCTCAATTACATCAATAAATTCAAAGGGGTTTGGGCCATGATATCTAATCTAGCTAATTCTAAGACCAATATTTATTTCCTCCTACACATCAGTGAGTAGAATGAATAATTTTTCCCTATCCATGGTTATTTTTGTGGACTAATTTGAAAACTTTTTTTGATTTATTTGGCACTAGGGAGAAATATGTGCACAAGTAGCTAGTTTGGATGTAGATTGTAGACTTATATTGTTTGTATAATTGTGTAATGTCTTGGAGTTACATGCAACCTTTTTTAAATAGTATTTTCCACTTAAATCCATTTGGCAATAGATTTTGAATGGATTGAGCCAATTGCATGTGAGTTTATCTCCAAAATTTATGTCAACTAGTTGTTGTTTGATATGAAGGTTACTATTCTACATCCATATTATTTGATCCATATATTGGTAAGTATCTAATGTGACATGATGTACTTTCATCTATCCAAAAATTTTATGGTCCATCTTATATTCTTCCCTATGATCTACTTCAAGAAAGATGTTATCTCTCAAGTGAATTATCATTAATAGTTTTGAATAACCACTAACCATCCTTACCCCATAACTATCTTGTTAGCACCTCATTCCTACACTTAATTGATGACCACCACATTCATATTTCTATAAATATTTTGTTAGGGTTGAATTTGTATATTGATCACACTCTATGATTTTGACTGATTAAGCTTTGTTCTGATGTGTTGCGATCCAAAGATCACACTATACCAACACACTAAACCTTAAAAAACTAAATAGCATTAAATAAAAATCCTAACTACATGGTGCTACTCAAAACCCTCTTTCATTGGTAGTGATGAATGATAAAGATTAATGATGATAAGGCTTAATCCTACATCCATTTATATGCCTTAGTAGAATGGTTCCATATATATATATATTAAAATAATTATATCCTACTATGAAACATCATGAATGATATAGGATCCCTTCCATCTAATGCATAAATTTCCCATAAATGCTTCAAATTTGTTGTCATAGAATAATACTACATGTTTGGGATAAAATTCCTTAGATCATAAGTTGTGATCATGCCACTCTTTTTAACTCAACTAGTTAATCTCCTACATCCATTGTATTCATTATTTAATTTCTTACATCCTAAAAAAATCCATCAATATATATTTTAGTGAGTCTTAGTTTCCCAACCTCATAATCATTGTAATACATAGACTAGGAACAATGTATTCCATAGGCATAACTGCTTCAAGACCATAAACCAACTAAAATAGAGTGAAGCCTTTCACATGTTTATAATTTGTCTTTTATTGTCAAAGTTTTTAGGAATGTGATCCATAAATCATCCATCTAAATATTGCATATCTCCATCAATATTTTACCTAATACTTTATTTAAAGCCCTAGCTTGCCCATTTTATTGTGGATGATAGTTCATGCTTTTGTCATGCAATATCATGAACTCTTCAATAATATTATTGATTGTGTTGATGAGGAAGTTAGTAACTATGTCACTAACTAATTTTATCATACATCTAAACCTTGTTATAATATTCTCATACATAAATTTAGTGGCATCCTTTACACTGTAGCTTGGTGTTACAGTAACTTCTACTTATTTCATGAAATAATCAGTCACAATAATGATATACCTCACATGAATGCATTTACTTAGAGGAGTTATAGGCCATAAAAAATCAAAACCCCATTATTCAAAATTTTTCTCTAATAACATTATAACCAAGGGCATCTCATATCGGTGATTTAATTTTCCCATTATTTGGCAAACTTCATAGGGTTTTACCATGTTGTGTGCACCCTAAAACAAATTCAGCCACTAAAGACTATTCTATAATATCTTCCTCATAGTGGCTTCTCCTGTGAAATGACTTCCTACAACTCTTTGATGTGCTTCCTAATGAAGTTATGTTTGCTCATTTTCTAAGGCTACTCTACACAACACATCATCTTTTCTAATCTTATATAATAATCCAGTGATGAGGCTATAAGGAATATCTCATGTAACCATTTGCTTACTATCTCTTCTATCATAGTACACAAGAAAAGTCTTTATTCCAATAATTTTGTAATGTATTTCATATTTTCAAGAATCATAGAGGATTTAAACAAGTGCTCATCATGGGTTTCCACCTACATTTATTCCAGTTCTTCTCCATTCTGAATCCTTATTAAATGATCAGGTCCCACATTCTCATCCCATCTTAACATTGATATTGAATTTGACTTCTTAAAATAGAATCAGTCACTTGAAGATCCATCCACCCAATATAGGCTTGTTAATTAGGTATTTCAAGTCTTGGTGATCTAGAAAAATATCAAATGATGTGGCCAAAATATAATGCCTAAAATTTTGTAAAGAAAAAACCATAGTTAGGGCTTCTCTCTTTATGTTAATATAATTTTTATCTACAACTGACAATTTTCTACTTATGAAGTGTATAGGATGATCTAACCCACCATCCCCTATCTATGCTAAGACAACTCCAATTGAGATATTAGAGGCATACACTTTTACATCATATAGCTTCTTCTAATTAGGGAAAACTAAGATAGGAGATGTTACTAGCCTTTGTTTGAGTTCAATAAATGTCTTTTGGCATTCTGGTGTCCATTCAAATTTTGAATCTTTGTGCAATATCTTTTCCAATGACACATAGATGGTTATGTATCCCTTGATGAATTTTATATAATATATGTTGTGACCCAAAAAGGTTTTCACCTATATGGAACTAGTTGGAGATGGAATCCCCACTATTATTATAGTTTTAGCCTAGTTAACTAGGATTTCATCACTACACATGATGTGACCTAGTCAAATACTGAAAGGTCTAAAAATAAGCACTTCTTCAAATTCAATACAATGTTTAGGCCTCAAAAACATTATATCATGAGCCAAAGCTTAGATAAATGATCTTTGAATAAAGTGATGACAACCCAATAATGAAAATAGACTTATATAAAATCATGAATAAAATATTTAAATGTTGTTACCATAGCCATGGAGAAAAATATTAGAGTATTTGTAAGACCAAAGGGAATTACCTTATATGAAAATTGACCCCAATCAGTTGCAAAAATTATTTTACCCTAATCTTCCTATGAAATTAGGATTTTATGTTATCCACTGAATCCATTTGTTAATGAGTATACCTCTTAGTCTATGAATAATTATCAAACCTCATCTATGAATGGTATGGGAAATGGGTTATCAATGTAAGTTTTGATGTGGTGGATTACATCTTTTGAAGGTAGGCTTATCTCTCTTCAGCCACACGACACAATGGAAACATCCCTCTTGTTGTGGGTGGTAAACATAAGGGATGAATCTCTAGATTAGTGGCTAGCTCCCCTTGATGCACCTTGAGGCCCTAGATTTCCTATTGCTAATAATGGGGGGGATGAAAAGGGAGAGAAATATTAAAATCAAAACCTACACTAGAGTGGTGATACACCAAACTATTTGGTCTACTCAGCTTTGACATATACTTTACACTAGAGACAAGCAAGCATACACTTCATTCAAATGAGAACCTTTCCTACATTAGTGTTTTACTAGGGGGTCCTATGGAGATACAAGGAGGAAGAACTATCAGAGGTGTTCTAAGACACATTATGGGCAGCCTATTCATATGTGCCTATACTCTATTTTGGACACTTCTTGTTGACATGCAAGAGAAGAACTCACAATACACTAGATATGTTGGATTCAAACTATGAAATCATGAAATAAAATGACTTGACACAAGATTAAAACCATAGACATATGTAAAAGTGTAAACTCAAATGGAGGTAAAATGCTTATGTCTTGATTCAAGGTAAATTATTATAGGGCTTCACCATACAAGCTGAGAGATTTTTTTTAAATGAGAGGTTACAAATATATAAAACAAGATGCTAAAAGAATAAGGAAAGGAGACCCATGCTAGAGTCAAACACTTATGAGACAAGAGACCATGTTGCTACCATATTTTTCAAAATATGTATGGGAGAGCCATGTTGTAGATTTTCCACCACCACTTCTGCTATCCTTGGGCTACAAAAGCATGGGATACTCCTCCTAGCAACTAACAACACCATCCCCAAATTTTTGTGGCTGGACCATGCTCTCTTCAATGTTGGGCATAATTGGTTGTGCATTAATGGTGAAGCATGAAAACATGGTCTACTCTCCTCTATATTTCAAAAACTAATCTATTTATTGGTTTTTGATAGATATTTTCTAGCTAAATGTATTATTTCCTTTTTCTAAGTGTGCATATACCACTTGTCTTATTCTAAATGGTCATTGATTATGTGCTTTGACTTTATCAAGTTATTGGAACTATTCTAAGCTGTCTTTTCTACTCTCTACTTACTCATGTTTTATCTCTTTCCTTCAATTTTTCCTTTGCCCTGGTTTCTCCTATTTTGTCTTTACTCATTTGGGCCTTTGGGTTCTCGATAGGTTTCTAATCCATTTGATTCTTCTTTTTTACTTCTTCCTTTTTTGTCTCTTCCCTTTGTTTACTCCATGCCTTTGCCTTTTCTTTGTTTGCTCTTTGTGGGTCTTTTCTATGGGTGGGAGTTTATTTGACATGTCCTTTGGATAAAATGTTTGAAGGAATTTTTTTAGACATTTTGTCTGAAGGAATTCTCTTTGGCTTTGTTCCTTACCTTCTTGGCTTGCTTCTTTGCATTGTCAGCCTTTGGGCTTTCTGTGACCATCTAATTTCTTTGGATAAAATATCCGAAGGAATTTTAACTTGGCTCACCTTCTTTGATTTTCCTTCAAACATTTTTTCTAAAGGAAAACTCCTTTTGCTTTTCACTTTTCTTGAAGGGAAAGTACCCTTTGAACTTCTTGTCTTTGCCCCTTTGCTTCAACTGACTACCCTCTACAAGGGCATTTCAAGCCAAAATTTTCCCTTTAGAACTTTTGTATTGGTCCTCATGCTAATGAAAATCCCTTTACAAGGTCCATTCTACCTTCAAACATACCCTTTAGAAGTTTTGTAAAGGTCTGTTTCATCTTTGAACTACCCCCCACAAGGGCACATACCCTTCAGGGAAATTGTAAGTGACCCTATAGAACACCCAGGTTCCCTCCATAGAAAAATACTTGCTTTAAGAAGCATCTAAGACCAATTAAAGCTATTCCAAAGGACTTACTCAAAAATATTTGAAGTAAAGACATCTCAAAAACCTGATTTCTTCTTCCTTACCCTTTTGGGTTTGTGAATGACTCCAAATCATGAAAGATCATAAGTCAAGTAATCCCACAAACTTGAATTGAACTACTCTAACCCTTATCATGTTTCTCTTTAGCTTCAAATTATAAAAGTCATAATACAAGTCCCCTCATAACCCTAAAATTCACTACTTTGACCCTTTTAAGTTTTTGAACTGCTTTTACTCATGAAAATTAGCAAGTAAAGTACTTTGTAAAACCTGACTTGCACTGGAACTAGCCATAGACCCTTTCAGGTTTTTTAAGTGCTCCTACTTATTACTTGTAAAGCTTATAAGTAATGTTGTACTGAGAACCTAATTTACTCTATGAGTGTTGGAAAAGACCAATGCTTGATGAGACAACACCTACACCTACACAAAAATAACTTTTCCTTGATTTTTAAAGATTTAAGACCTAGTTTCAAGGCAAAATGTCATGAAGAACAAGGTTTCAAGGAAAAAAAAGGGGGGGCACCCATTTTGGCATGCAAAATTCACAAAATGGTTAACAAATTGGTGACTCATAAGGGAATCATACCTGTTATGCTTGAGAAGACTGGTGGCCTAAAATTCCATTGGGCATGGAGTCAGAATGTAGCTTGAAAAAGTTAGAAACATCCTTCTAAATACCTATGAACCAACAAAGCTTTACCTCAAGCAATAAGGAAAAACAAAACACAATAAGGCTAAAAACACTACACTTGTGCAAATAGCACTTAGGGAAAATAAAGATAACTGAAAGCAAAGTACTATGTACAACTAACTAGATATATTTGCCTCCCTCCTAGATCAAAGGGAAAACTTCTTAAGTCTCCTTCATGGCAAGAAAACTTATGGTGTCAAGCAATTGACTAAATGGAATGGAGACTTGGTGACTTTCCCTTCTTGCTTATTACCTTGATTAGCTTGTATTCGAGTGAATCAGGGTCAAACATGTCTCCAACATATATGTATTTACTTTTCTCTTTGGAGACTACCTCATGTTGGCTCTTCATGCTAATATATCTCACTGAGAAATCAATAGCTTCTAGCTCATCACCATAGGGTCCATTAGCTCATAGCCCCCTTGATATGCATCATAGACTGACTTGTCCCCTTCTACTTCATTAAGGATCCTATCAAACTGATCCTTTGGTTCATCATAGCCTTCATGAAGAAGCGTGATTATTTTGATGTTTGGAATGAGATAACAAACTACTTACTCATCCTAGGGGATATCATCTTCTTTCTCAAGGCTCTCTTCTTCAAAGCTTTCATCAAGATGGGCAGGTCTCTCTTTTTCTTACTAAAAAAAGAGTCTATAGTTGTTCAAATACATGTTATTGATCCTCCTCCAGCTTGGGTTCCATGGCATGGTCATTCTCCTCATCAAAGAAACAAGGAAGTTTATCAAACAAGGGGGGGGAGAGCTCACCATGCTTACATTCCTCATCATCTATTATTGATGAATAAAGTTTGTCAAACTCATCTTAGTATTGCTGGAACATCTACATGTATGCATGACCTATGTCTTCTCCATTATTGATGATGTCTTCAAAAGGATCATCCATGATTATTTCCTCCTCATTTTCATCTATGAGAGATTCTTGATCAGCCATGAATTGGATCCTCTCTTATTCACTTGCCTCTTTCAAAATAGGTTCCTCCTTAAGAAGGGATGAAGTGGAAGGCTTATGGTTAAACTCATGTGGAAGAGGAGGCAAACCTTGAGCTATAATTGAATGATTCTCTTCCTTCCATTTGACTATCACTTCATATATATAATATGTGGCTTGATATCTCTCTTGGAGGGGTGTAGATGGGGTGTGTTCAAATGTAGGATCTTCTGCTTGGTCTGAACCATCCATCACACCTTGGTTGAGGAACCTCATTTTAGACTCCAACTCTATAATTTGTGTGGCTATATTCTCTTAGAAGAGCCTTTCTTGGAGGTCACAAGCATCATCATGATTAGTAAGATCAACTTCATCTTCTTTAAGGCTTCTATCAAAATGAATCGGCCTCTCCTCTTTTTTCCTACCCCATGATTCTAATATTTGCTTCCAAATCATGACCTTGGGATTGGAACTCTTCCCTTATGAATAGGTAGCAAATTTATCCTCTTCAAAGTCATGAGCTATTTTATGATAGGCACTCCTATGATAAAAGACTCGAGGTGGTTGAGGGAGACTGGGAAGGGTCTATTCATGCACAAGAAGAGCTACTTCAAGAGAGACATGTTGCTTTCCAAAAGATATAGGGTGATTCCCATCAAAAGAGGGTTCACATTCTAAATAATTGAGAAGGTTAGTCTCCATGAGAGGCTATTATAATGCCCTTTGGTGTTATAAAGATAGATGCAAAGGATTAAGAGAAAGAGTGATTAATGCACCAGATGAACCAGAAGATTGGATTTAGTGAGAAAGGGTTATTTGGTAGAAAGGATTTGGTATACAAGAGGGGTTTTCCTTTTGAATAAGAGGAGGATGCTTTGGAATGGGGAAAGGAAATTAAGGTTGATTGCCTTGAAGGGGTAAACTCCTCCATCTTGCTACTTCCTCCTTCATGAATTATAAGGCCTGAGCTTGCCTAAACAAGCACTCCTCTTTATATGTAAACTCTTGTTGATATCTATTCTACTCATACAATCTATCTATCTACATAATTTTATTAACAAACTCTAACATTATTTCCTTCACACTCATAGATTGAATAGGTGAAGGGAAACTAGGAGATCTATTTGAGGTGATTCCATGAAATATTTGAGCTTGATCAAAACTATATGAAGAAACACAATGCCTATGCTACTCAGTAATGGGATTATACATACCAAAATGTGATTTCTTGATGGCACCAGGAATCCTTAACCAATTGATTCAACTTGGAGTCACCATTGGTGTTGATGAAAAGCCTCCAAAGGCTAGTTGGTTGAAGAACACACCAAAATTATTCAACTCTTAAGATAAAAAACTTGTCCCATCAGATGTGCCAGAAATTGTTGATGTGATGGATTATACCCTATGAAGGTAAACTCAACTCTCTTCATCCACATGACACAATGGAGACATCCCTCTTGTTTTGGGTGGCAAATGTGATGGATGAATCTCTAGATTAGGGGCTAGCTCCCCTTGATGCACCTTGAGACCCTAAATTTCCTATTGCTAACAATAGGGGGATGAAAAGGGAGAGAAATACTGAAATCATAACCTACGCTAAATTCATGATGCACCAAAATATTTGGTCTACTCAGCTTTGACATATAATATACACCAGAGACAAGTAAGCATACAGTTCATTCAAATGAGAACCTTTCATGCATCAATGTTTCAATAGGGGGTCCTATGGAGATATAGGGAGGAAGAACTCCCAGAGGTGTTTTAAGACACATTATGGATAGCCTATACACATGTTCCTATACTCTATTATGGACACTTATTATTGACCTACAAGATAAGAACTCACAATACACTAGATATGTTGGATTCAAACTGTGAAAGCATGAAATAAAATGACTTGACACAAGATCAAAACCATAGATATCTAAAAAATTCTAAACTCAAATGGAGGTAAAATGCTTATGTTTTAATTCAAGGTAAATTCATGTAGGGCTTCGCCATACAAGCTAAGATATATTTTTTTAAATGAGAGGTTACAAATATATAGAAAAAGATGTTGATAGAATAAGAAAAGGAGACCCATGCTAAACTCAAACACTTCTAAGATAAGAGACCATGCTGCTATCATATTCTTCAAACTAAGTATAAGAGAGCCATGCTATAGATTGTCCACCACCACTTCTATTGTCCTTAGGCTACAAAAGCATGGGATACTCCTTCTAGAAACTGACAAAGCTATCCCCAAGTTGTTGTGGCTAGACCATGTTATCTTCAATGTTAAGTGAAACTAGTTGTACATTAATGGTGAAGCATGAAAACATGGGTTGCTTTCCTCTATAGTTCAAAAACCAATTTATTTATTGGTTTTTGGTAGATATTTTCCACCCAAATGTATTAATTCCTTTTGTTTAGTGTGCCTATGCCACTTGTCTTGTTTTGAATGGTCATTGATTCTACGCTTTAACTTTATCAAGTTATTGAAACTATTCTGATCTTTGTCTTTTCCATTCTCTACTTTCTCATGTTTTGTCTCTTTCCTTTGATTTCTCCTTTGCCTTGGTTTTTCATATTTTGTCTTTAGTCATTCAATACTTCAAGTTCTTAGTGGGTTTCTAATCTATTTGCTTCTTTTTACTTCTTCCTTTCTTATCTCTTCCCCTTTATTTACTCCCTGCATTTGCCTTTTCTTTGCTTTCTCTTTGCGGGTATTTTCTATAGGCAATATTTTATTCAACATGTCCTTTAGACATTTTGTCTAAAGGAATTCTCCTTGGCTTTTTTCCTTGCCTTCTTGGCTTGCTTCTTTGCATTGTCAACCTTTGAGCTTTCTATGATCGTTGAATTTCTTCAGACAAATGTTTGAAGGAATTCCTTTGGAAATTTTGCCTAAAGGAATTCAACCTTGGTTTGCCTTCTTCAATTTTCCTTCAAATAAAATGTCTGAAGGAAAACTCCTTCCACTTGTCATTTTTCTTGAAGGGAAAGTGCCCTTCAAACTTCTTATCTTTCCCCCTTTGCTTCAACTAACTACCCTCTGCAAGGGCATTTTGAGCCAAAATTTGCCCTTCAAAACTTTTGTATTGGTCCTCACACTGATGAAAATCCCTTTGTAAGGTACATTCTACCTTCAAAGATACCCTTTAGAAGTTTTGTAAAGGTCTATTTCATCTTTGAAGTGCCCCCCGTAAGGGCATATACCCTTCAGGGAAATTGCAAATGACCATATAGAATGCTCAGGTGCCCTCTATAGAAAAACACTTATCTTAAGAAGCATTTAAGACCAATTTAGGATCTTCTAAAGGACTTACTCAAAAATCTTTGAATTAAAAACATCTCAAAAACCTAATTGCTTCTTCCTCACCCTTTTGGGTTTGTGAATGACTCCAACTCATGAAAGATCATAAGTCAAGTAATCCCATAAACCTGAATTAAACTACTTTGACCCTTATCAAGTTTATCTTTAGCTTTGACTTATAAAAGTCATAATAAGAGTCCCCTCATAACCCCAAAATGCATTGCTCAGACCCTTTCAAGTTTTTGAACTGATTTTACTCATGAAAATTGGTAAGTAAAGTACTTTGCAAAACCTAACTTGCACTAGAACTAGCCATAAACCCTTTCAAATTTGTCAAGTGCTCCTACCTATTACTTGTAAATATTATAAGTAATGTTATTCTAAAAACGTGATTTGTTCGATGAGTGCTAGTAAAGACCAATGCTTGATGAGACACCACCTACACCTTCACAAAAGCAACTTTTCCTTATTTTTTAAAGGGTTAAGACCTAGTTTCAGGGTAAAAGGTCATGAAGAACAAGGTTTCAAGGAAAAAAAAGGGAGGGGTGCCCATTTTAGCATGCAAAATTCACAAAATGGTCAACAGTAAATATGTTTAATGTACGATAATCCCTACATACCCAAATCTCACTAAATTTATTTGGTTTAACTACCATACGACTAACCCAATCAACCTTTACTATTAGATATATGATCCTTACTTCTTTCATGAAATCTATCTTAGCCTTCACCTTCATCTTTAAATTGGGATTCAATCTATATGGTCACTTTTTAATGGGTCTAGCACACTCTTTCAATTCAATGTACATCTCCCCCAATGATGGATATACACCTTTAACTTCTAGGAACTTAGTCAGAAAAACATCTTGATAATTTATTAGTAGTTATAATGCCTTTGAAATCTCATTATGTGCCCAGTAGTCTCTTAAAGTTGTAAGTTTGGGCATGGACTATGTTATAATATTTTCTTCCATCTTCTTTAATGGTTCTTGATATACTTTTTAAAATCCACTAAAGAGTGCCTCTAATAGAGTTTATTCTCCTCATTTTATAATGTTTACATTGTGCAGTCTTTCTTCTTCAGTTTGTTCTACACTTTGGGAATTTTTTGGCTCTATTTCTCACTTTGGTTAAAAGAAGCCTTTTAAATCTAGATCCCCATCATAGGATTCTATTAGCTCATTTGTAATTGTATTATAGAGTATAATAAGAGATTGATTATTGTTAGGTTATGGAGCTAAAAGCTTCACTGATGCAAATAGGGAAGGAGGGTATTGAGTGTCACAGTCACCGACGTCAGTCATGCCAACTGATGTCAGTCAGGGGTAGACAAAAAGGCAACCGACATTGGCAATATTCAGCCGACGTTGATCATCTCCAGGTAGACAGGGACCGACATCAGTCACCTGTGCAGATCAAAACTACGAGTGTTATGGATAGTTTGTTAATGAACCAGTTGGTTGCATGTTAAAAGGCTAATTTTAGTCTTGAGCTGCGGATCTAATTATTATAATTAGGTGTCTAATTATTGTTTGCATGAGATCTATATAATATACTCATGGGTTGTATTGTAATGTGTGCTAGAGAGTAAGAGAGCAAATATTAGCTCTTTTTGTGTTTGAAGAGAGCAAGGTGTGTTCCTCCTAGTGCCATAGTGCCAAGTGTGGGTGCTGGTTTGGAGAATCAAAAGGATTCTTCATGTATGTAAGATCTTGGTCAGTAGGGGTGTAAGGCCACATTTGGAGATCTACATGGTAAGTAAGATCATTGATCTATAGGGGTATGTGTGTGCGAGGTCTAGGTTTGCAGGTGTACAAAACCAGGTTGATCTGCAGGTGGTAGTAGAATCAAGGTGACAGCAACACAACAGGGAGCAGGATCAAGCAGGATCTACTTGGAGTACGGTGTGTACTCGGTCATAGAGCAAAGAGGAAGGCAAGGTAGTTCCTTCCAAATTAAGATCATTTGAGTTTCAAGTTGTTAGAAGTTCATGGGAGATCTACTTGAAGTATGATTGTGTACTTGGAGTGCATGGAGCACTTGTGGAGTGTGTGGAGCACTTGTGTACTAGCAGTAGTGGATACTGACTGGTTGGAGGTGAACACCAACTCTGTGTTTGAGTTGTGTGTTGGGACCATAAGAGAGAGAGCTTTGAGGAAAGAATTACTGTACACTTGAGGTGTGGGAAGCCTCTGAGAGGTGTGAAGAAGAAGTGGCATCTTCTTTATTGTATTCTTTTCTAGATGAGTATTAATACAATTGGGTATTGTCTCTCATATTCTATGTTGTTTTTGATTTCTAGTTACTTGTTACTTCTAGTTAATTCCACATGTTTAGTTGCTTAGTAATCAATGGTGCTTCCATGGGTTCTTAACAGTTGATATCAGAGCTAAGGTTGCAGGGAGTAGGTTTATTTTTGGTTACAGGTCACTCTCAGGGGTTTCTGATTGAGTGGGAGTATAGAAACGATAGAAGAAAGTACACTAAGAATGGAGGAATTAAAAAGCATGAATGGTCAATTACGGTGTTATGGAAAGAAAGAGTAGGTAAAGAAAGATTGTTGGTTGGTAGCAGATCAGCATGAAGGAACTGAGGAAGCAGATGTTGCAGGTGTTGTTACACAAGATGCTCTAGGATGTTTCTTGGATAAAGTAGAATCTTGGTTTATAGATTATGTTGCCTCTTTCCATGCAACCCCAAGTAGAGGGGTTGGTGAGCCTTGTCACATGGTTGGCAAAGGGGAAGTGTAGCTGAAATTGTAGGCGGCCAACACATGGGTGTTGAAGAAGGTCATGCAGGTCCTAGTCTTGAAGATGCGGCTAATTGCTTTAGGAAAGTTGGGTGATGAGAGATGCACAAAAACTCTCACAATGGATGCACTTGAATTAGCTGGTGGTAAGAAAGAAGGTACTCTTTATCTATTTGCTTATATTACTAATTCTTCTTCTGTTGCAAAGATGTGGCTTTGTAGGCTTGGTCACATGAGCAAGAAGGAGATGCATGTTCTTAACAAGAAGTCAGATGTCTTTGATAGACTTAAGAACTGGAAAACCTTGGTGTTCTTGGAGGAGATGATGAACAGAGTTCAGTGGATGGGGCTGGATACTTTTGAGCAGGGTAGTTTGGACATGGGATTGATTCAAATGAGCTCACAGGTAAAAAGTCATCACTCACAGGCGAACACAGGTACCGGCATCGATCAAGGGGAAACGACATCGAACAGACAAGTATCAACGTCGGTCATGTGTAGACCAGAGGAGTCAGTGGTGTCAGGTAGGTGGAGACTAACGTCGGCAAGATAACTAGCATCGGTGACCTGGACAGTCACATGGAATCGACGTCGATTAGATGCAGACTGTGTGGTGACTAAGGTCAGTCACTGAGATATATTTTGGGTAGACAACAAGCTATCAAGGAGTCTCAAATGCCCATGGGGAGGACTGAAAGTGCAAGTAAGCCTCAAATTCATTGTTCCTCTTCTTTATACTAGTTACTGACTGCAGAGTAGGAAGGATCCAAGAAACAGTGGGAGCATGGCATGAATAGGATGCATGACCAAATGGGAGATTTGGTAGGGTTGCTAGCCGGTATGAAAGCACTGAGATGAATGGATACCTTGGTTAAAGAATAGAGAGAATGGACATGTGAGACAGAAGGCCAGGTCATATGGTCTTGAGCAAGCTGCAGGACAGTGGTACAGGGCTGACAGGTGGTACCAGGTGGATGACAAAGTAGGGCTTTAGTTAATGTCAGTATAACCATTGTGTTTGTCTTACTAGGTGGATAATGATTGCAACATTATCCTATTACTATATGTGGATGGTATGCTAGCTAGCAGGTTCAAACATACAGGGTTTTGCTAAGCTAAGGGTAAGGTTAGTTCAGTGGCATGTCATGAGGAATTTAGAGCAGCGAAATTCTTTGGCATGAGAGACATGGAAGATCACAGGTTGATTATGTCTCCAATGGGAGCTAAAGTGAATCAGGTGTTAGCAAGGTTCAATACGCAAGATGCAGAACTAGAGCAAACTAAGGGCTGGACAGTTCAGTGTTTGAAATCACATGAGGTCTGGTATAGACCTGAGTTTTCCCCAGTAGTGGGAGCTGTTAGAGAGTTAGGAGCCAATTTGGGGAAGTGGGTTCTCAAGTATCTAAGAGGGACCAACAGTAGGGATTCATGCTATGCAGGGTCAGGACTTCACTACATGGGTTTGTAGGTTCGGATGTGGCAGGTTACTTGGATGACAGGAGGTGCACCACAAGTTGTGTGGTGGTTGGTCTTCAGGATTTATCTTGAATAGGAATACAAGACAAGAAATAGATTAGATGGGGTACAGAAATAGGTACAGTGTAGTTATTTATCTCCAAGTGGGAGATTGTTAGGTTGTGGAGCTAAAAGCTTCACTGATGCAAATAGGGAAGGAGGGTGCTGAGTGTCACAGTCATCGGTGTCGGTCAGGCCAATTGACGTCAATCAAGGGTAGACAAGAAGGCAATAGACATCAGTAGTATTCGACTAATGTTGGTCATCTCTAGGTAGACAAGGACTGATGTCAGTCACCTGTGTAGATCAGAACTGCGAGTGTTATGGATAGTTTGTTAACGAACCAATTGTTTGCATGTTGAAAGGCTAATTTTAGTCTTGAGCTACGGATCTAATTATTGTAATTAGGTGTCTAATTATCATTTGCATGAGATCTATATAATAGACTCATGGTCTATATTGTAATGTGTGCTAGAGAGTAAGAGAGCAAATATTAGCTCCTTCTATGTGTGAAGAGAGCAAGGTGTGTTCCTCCTAGTGCCATAGTGCCAAGTGTGGGTGCTGGTTTGGAGAATCAAAAAGATTCTTCATGTATGTAGGATCTTGGTCAGTAGGGGTGCAAGGCCACATTTGGAGATCTACATGGTAAGTAAGATCATTGATCTGTAGGGGTATGTGTGTGCGAGGTCTAGGTTTGCAGGTGTCCAGAACTAGGTTGATCTGCAGGTGGTAGTAGAATCAAGGTGACAGCAACACAATAGGGAGCAAGATCAGGTAGGATCTACTTGGAGTACGGTGTGTACTCAGTCATAGAGCAAAGAGAAAGGCAAGGTAGTTCCTTCCAAAGTAAGATCATTTGAGTTGCAGGTTGTTGCAAGTTCACGGGAGATCTACTTAAAGTATGATTGTATACTTGGAGTGCGTGGAGCACTTGTGGATTGCATGGAGCACTTGTGTACTGGCAGTAGTGGATACTGACTAGTTGGAGGTGAACACCAATTCTGTGTTTGAGTTATGTGTTGGGACCGTAAGAGAGAGAGCTTTGAGGAAAGAATTACTGTACACTTGAGGTGTGGGAAGCCTCTAAGAGGTGTGAAGAAGAAGTGGCATCTTCTTTATTGTATTATTTTCTGGATGAGTATTAATACAATTAGGTATTGTCTCTCATATTCTGTGTTGTTTCTAATTTCTAGTTACTTGTTACTTCTGGTTAATTTCGCATGTTTAGTTGCTTAGTAATCAATGGTGCTTTCGTGGGTTCCTAAAAATTATGTTTATTGTCCTTATAATTATGAATCACTAGATTCAAATCTTGAGTTGCTTTTTACTACAATGATGAGTCCATCATAGTTCCCAAATCTTCAACCCAACATAACATAGAACAAATTTCATATTTTTCAATGCATTTTTCACTACTAAATTATCATCTTTAAACACCAAATTTGAATAAAGTCTTGTTGTACCTGTGCCCAATGTTTAGTCTTCCTCCTGCACTCCTGATTCATAAACCATGTAGTTAGAAGTGTAACTAGTGTGTGGATGAAAAATATTCACACAATATCTTTAATCAACACCTTATATAGACCATATATCTACACATTTATGAATATGTAGTTTTAAACATTAGCCTTTTTAAAATAATGGCCATTTCTTTATCAAGGTGATTTGTTGATGCATGTAAATGTATCACAGGGTTCTCATAGTGTTGAAAACACTTCTCAATTCAAGATTCAAAGAATCTTTTGCATGAGTTGTTGGTTGTGATCTTCCTAATATTTATGGTGGATTAACATCCAAGCTATTTGACTATTTCATAAAATAATATGTAATTAGTTATTGGGAGAAACTATGGTAGTAGATATTTTGTGAAAGATGAAAGTAATCTCAACTAAGTCTAATGAATAATGACCAAAACCTAAAGTCTAAAACCTAATCTAACATTAATATTTACATTAAGAAGTTAAACTACAGTGATTTGATAAAAAAAAAAGGAAAATAGGTAGGGTAGGGTAGAAAGAAGGATGTTACTAATCTTCAGTCTAGACATATTGACAAAGCTTAAATTTCATCAAAGACATGAAATCAAACCAACATATGACATGAATTTCCAAAAGCATAGATCTTATCATATACCAGGAAAATGTCTAAGGATATTTGAAACAATGCAAATTAGAAATCAAATTCACTTTAAAGATTTACTTCCATAATAAAATTGCATTTGCACATCTTTAAGAAAAGAAAGGAAAATGAAATGAATCTGAAATCTTTCAATCAACCTAGCATAAGCTCAAATTAACAATTTTACATTTAACATATGCATATTTAGTATTCATAAAATCAATTCAAATATGAACATCAAACTAGATACTCAATGAAGAAGCCATGATAATAAACACACAAATAAATATGAGACAATATTTTCATAATTCCCTTGCTTGCATTACTTGCTCCAAAATTTACACATACGTTTTGCTTTAAAAACTTCCTCCTTTTTACAATGACAATACCCCTTTTTATAGGCAACCTATGAGGTATGTCGGTCAGTCATGTCAAATGATAATTAGACAAGTATCAATGATAGTTATCCTTTTACAACATTTTAGAATCAATGACACTTTTCAAATATAAATAACTTATAATTCATATGTGTTATAAGTTGCACATGCTTTTACAAAATAGAATATTCTTTCAAATGAATTACATGTTCTTTATACAATATGTAAACTCAATTATCCTTGAGATACCCTTGTATCTATAATTTTTTTCCTTTGTGCCAAAAACTCCATGGCTTTGTCATATTGTCCATAAATCAATCTGAAATTGATGATTGGTTCCATGAACAAATCTTTTTATTGCCCTGCTAGATCCTTGAAGACTTAATCATCTCTATCCATATCTTCTTTGATGCTCCTAACTTCACCAGTATTCTCATTTGATGATAGGATCATGTATAAAATACATTTATTCTCAGCCCCTATAGTGCCTTTGCTTTTATTCTTGACCTCTTGGATAAATTGAGTAGCTCTGTGTTGGAACTCTTCATTAGTTATCAAGCCAATAGGATTAAGGATGGTTGGATCCTTGATCAAACCTCCTAATACATTTATCATTATACTTTATAATTACTTGAATTCATTTGAAAGTAATTCCATACCCTTGGACCATTTATTCATGTCCTTGATATTATCTATCAAGATAATCCTAGCCATATTTAAATGTGATGGGCTAACTATTTTAAGTTCAGGAACCTTGCCTTATGTCAACATCTTGATAAATTACTTTACCTTCTTGTCTAAATTTTTCCATTCCTTAACTTGATTTAGTGGCATGGCCTATTTATTTTTTACCATATCTAACTTTGACCTTATTATCTTTGAGTAATTGAATGTATCATAGATAGTTGTCTCAAAATTATTAACAATATCTAATAAAATAGATAGAATGGACTATTCTTCTAAATTCTTCTTTTCTTGATTCAATCCTTTGATGGCATATTATAAATTTTTTTATTGAGATTGAGCTAGCTCTAGGACATCTTCTTCAAATATTGGGTCCTCCCCTAGTCTTTATCTTTTCTTCTAAGTTAAATGATTCAAAGGTTTAACCTTTTGGTGTAGAATCTCTTGGCCACATTCTATGAAAACTATCTTAGTGACTCTTTATAAACTTGTATAAATTAGATCATATCTCACTCCAACTAAATATTGGACCATTTTTTTACTTGTAACCCCTGTTTGTATGTCAACTGACTGACTTGGAGTAGCCAACTGAGATGAGATTTTACTATAGCCCATGGATGATAAGTAGGGATATTCTCTAACCTTGGTTTATATATGAACCATTCAAGAATAGGTGGTCTATATATTGGATTATCTTCACTAAAAAAATTGGTGTTCTCCAAGGGTGGTGTAATGGTCACTTTAGGTTTTTTTTGTCTTTGAGACTTTCAATCTCATCTTTTCTCTTAGGAGGATCGGTGAATACAAAGTCCAATGACTTTCCATTATCATATTTATCTTATTCAACCTTCTCTCCATCTGTATCTAAATTTGAATCATATGTCATAGATAACATATTGAGTGCATCTTTAACAGATTCATGGGGATCCAATGATATCATATAAACCTCTTGTTGAGGCAATTCTTACTCTATTGTTCTAGAGGATTCAAGAACTGATGAACTTGAAGTGAATTGACTTATCTCCTTTATTAAATCCTATATTCTAATAATACATCTACTATTGTAATCTTAGAATAACTAATATCTATTAAATTATATTGTTTTGGGCCCAACTACCATCTATCTTCCATCTTTTGGTCTCTTTGCAATCTAAACTCAGGTTTTATATTTTAATCTTTCAATATTGTATAAAATTCATAGTCAAAGGTTGTCTTGGTGTATACAAAGTCAAATACACTATTTTCATGCTCATAGGGCATATCCAAAATACCTTTGATTCTCAAATGCTCTTTTGTGCTACCATATGGATCCCATTGTCTATGACATCTATTTATAAGTTGAAGGAAAACCTATGTTTTGAAGTAGCTTTAATGTGGTCCCATTGTTTGAAAGTAGTTTTGCCAATTATCATAGGAAAATTGTGTAGAAGTCCCTTTTCTCTTAGTATTTCAAATTCCATCTATGTCATTAAAGAGTTGATATGTTACTTCTTGTTCTACCAATTTGTCAGGCACATGAACTAGAAATTTGAGAGGGGTAGTTTGGGTTCCTTTAATTCTTCTGACAATGAAATCAAGATAAATCCATATGTCCCCCATTACATCAATTAACTTATTTATTAAATGGATTATTCTCATCAATTTAATACCATCAATAACTTGACTCAATGCAAGGTAAACATAGTCATAAATGAACTACATATGGTCTCTATACTTACATATGTGCAATTTTGAATAGTACTAAGACACAGTCTAGGTACCATTATGGGACCATTCTCTTTGATTAGGGAGTTTTTTGGTATCACATAAGGTATATAATAGATAGGCCATTAGGTATAATTTAATCCTCTTCTTATTCTTAATCCCATAAATCAGTTTGCTTAGGGAAATACTAATGATTTCACCTAAAGGAGGTACTATCATTTATTTAATGATGAAATGTACAATAGGCACCCATATTAGTTCAACATGTGTTGTATGTGTACATCCATATAATTTTTTTAGCATGGTCATGACCATCCTAAATCTAGGTCTAAATTAGCTCACATGGACGTATTGTGTAGGATCTATAATGACCTTATTACCTACTTCTAACCATTTTTCCAAAATGTCCATCGTGGTGTGTTTTTGATCCCATGAATTAATGGAATCTAAGTCTATCTGGGGCCTAGGTAGATTATATTAAGATTCAAATTCAATAGGGGATATATATGTAATTTTATTTAGACTAAGTTCATGAATCAACATACCCTTGTCAATTTTAGTAACTTTGAAAATAGGACTCAGAATATCGATATAGTGTAGTACCTTTGGTTTAGCAACAGTGTAATGGAGTCCATTCATCTAAATTACCATGATATCATCATAGACTCTCTTTAATGTGAGAATCTTATCCTCTTCCTTCGTCAACACTCTTTCATTCTCAATTGTCTAGAACAAAGTTGAGAAATTATTATCTCCTATGTTTAATAAAGCAGATACAAAGTCTATGTTTTTGAAAACTCAGTGCTCTGCATCTGATGTCAGGTATAGTTCAACCACCTTATTTGAATCAGCTCTATATGTTTCCATTACTATGATCTTAATTTAATTATCATTTTGAATATTATAATTCAACTCTCTTGACTCAACATAGTGAATTCGGGGATAATTTAGGGTTTTTCATACATTGTATGGCTTTTTAAAGGTTCAAATAGAGCTTTAATGGTAGCAAGCAAGTTTGAAGTGTGTGCTTTGGTGACTTAGATCAGATTTGGATCTTTTATTTACACATTTTTCATGCTTGGGTCCATAAGATATTCTAATATTACATGTATGCTTAGATGGCATCACCTTGTCACATAGCTTATTTATTTTTAAAATGTGACTATTGTTGTTTGGACACATGTTCCTAAAGCTTGATTAAATTTGCTTTGTTGACTTCTATTTGTATTATTTGAATGTGGGCCATTGATATTTGATTTTAATGATCAAACATGTGTTTTTGATCTCCTTAGGAGTCTTTTGGCCTTAAATTTCATCATGGTCATTGATATTTGATCTAGGATATGAGATTATGCCACTTGGTAGCATTGTATGTAATCGATGTACCTTGTAATTAGTTTTCATCATTTTAATGCTCTTATGCCACATGAAGATATCATGTGAAATCTATGATCTCTAACTCCCTAAATAACTTTACACCATTGATCTTTATCTGTAATATTGAATGCATACCATTGATTTTCATTTGAGTGATTAAATGAGCACCATTGATGTGTTGAATGCATGATCAAACACAAACTATTGATCTATTCTCTATTCACTCAGTTAAATGCAGACCATTGATCTTTATCTAATTTTTCATGAGTGTGACACTTATCACCATCATGTTTGATCTTAGGATCCTTTAAAATATTGACTTCATGATCACCGTTAGATCTCTAATTGCATGATTGAATGCACTCTATTGATCCTCGATCCTAAATTTTTTACCCTAGCCTTCAATACAAATCATTGATTGAGATTTTTACATAGGAAAATGCACCATTGATCTTTGATATGAGAACTTTGACTTATATACAGTTGATCTAGGATCCAATCTTCTAATATTTTACCACTTGTCAATCTTGCATTGTAACTATGAACAAATAAAATCAATAAATGTTTAGGATATATAAAGACTTAGGGTAATTTTAGACTAAGGTTTTAATGAATTCATAAAATTGATTAAGACTTAGGCTAACATTAAACCAAAGCTAAGATACAATAAAGTGACCTATCGAAGATATGAACCCTTCTTAATAATAACTTAAGCTAAACTAATTTAGACTAAGGTTTTTTTAATATTATTTGAACTTGGATTCAATAAATCAATTAAAGACCAAAGGTTAATCAAAAGGGTTAAATTAATCATTGAAGCATAAACCATGAACATTTGTTCATCTTAATGAAGATTTATTGACCTTGTGTAATGGAAACACATGAAGCAAATTTTAAAATTATAGGTAAAATCAAATAAATATTATGTTCTAGCATATCAATGTAAATTAGATCAAATATGATATTCAATAATTCATTTTGATCAATTGGAATGTCTAATTCATAGCACAGTTTATAAAATTGAACAAGGGTCCTCATTTTTTAGAAATGGGGGTATGTTGACCTCAATATGATAAATAATAAAAATCATTCCCGTATAAATTCACATGCTTCATCCCATTATAATTATTGTTATCTATGTACTACCCACCATATCATAGTAGTTTCCTTTAAGGCATAGCTAAGTGCATTGACTCTTTGATCTATATCTAGTATAAGGTGCTCTAACCTCAATATAAATGGATTGAGATCCTCTATCAAAAAATATTTTGGTAATTGGAATTATATGGTGAACACCATGCATATATTCCATGCCTCATGATCTCCCCTAGCCAAATTCACTATGTGCATTTGAGTCACCACTTATTGAAGATGTTGCTTCTCAAGGTAAGACATCTTCTAGAGTAGGCTTTGTATAATCCATTGTTGTTGAACCTATATTATATATGAAATATATGTTAGATTGTGGAGCTAAAAGCTTCACTGATGCAGACATGGAGGAGGTTGGAGAGGTTGCTGAGTGTCACAGACACTGGCGTCGGTTAGGCCAACCGACGTCGATCATGGATCAGCCGGCATCGGCACCTCCAGGCAGACAAGGACCGATGTCAATCACCTGTGTGGTTTGGAACTGCGAGTATTATGAGCAGTTAGTTAATGAACCAAGTGTTTGCATGATGAGAGCTAATTTTAGACTCAAAGCTATAGATCTAATTATTGTAATTTGGAGTCTAATTATTGTTTGGATGAGATATATTTAAGAGACTCATAGGCTGTATTGTAAAGTGTGCTAGAGAGTAAGAGAGCAAATATTAGCTCCTTCTGTGTGTGAAGAGAGCATGGTGTGTTCCTCCTAGTGCCACAGTACCAAGTGTGGGTGTTGGTATTGGAGAATCAAAAGGGTTCTTCATGTATGTAGGATCTTGGTCAGCAGGGTGTGCATGGCTACTTTTGGAGATCTACATGGGTAAGTAAGATCATTAATCTGCAGGTGTATGTGTGTGCATGATCCAGGTTTGCAGGTGTGCAGAACTAGATTGATTTATAGATGTGCAAGATCAAGGAGGACAACAACACAATAGGGAGCACGATTAGGTAGGAACTTGGAGTGCGGTGTGTACTCAGTTATTGAGCAAGAGAGGAAGGCAAGGTAGTTCCTTCCATAAGTAAGATCAGTGGGTTACAGGTTGTTACAGTTTAAGGGAGATCTACTTGAAGTATGACTGTGTACTTATTGGAGTGTGTGGAGCACGGGTGTACTGGCAGTAGTGGATATTGACTGGTTGGAGGTGAACACCAACTCTGTGTTTGAGTTGTGTGTTGGGACCGTAAGAGAGAGAGCTTTGAGGAAAGAAGTACTGTTCACTTGAGGTGTGGGAAGCCTTTGAGAGGTGGTAAAGAAGAAGTGGCATCTTCTTTATTGTATTCTTTTCTGTATGAGTATTAATACAAGTTGTGTATTGTCTCTCATATTCTATGTTGTTTCTAGTTTCTAGTTACTTGTTACTTCTGGTTAATTTTGCATCTTAAGCTGCTTGTATATGGTAATCAATTGTGTGCTTCCACAGGTTCTTAATAGTTGGTATCAAAGCTAGGTTGTAGGGAGTAGGTTTTGTGTTTGGTTACAGGTCACTCTCAGGGGTTTTTGATTGAGTGGGAGTATAGCAACGGTAGAAGAAAGTAAGCTACGAATGGAGGAATTGAATAGCACAAATGGTCACTTACGGTGTTATGGAAAGAAAGAGTAGGTAAATAAATATGGTTGGTAGCAGATCAGCATGAAGAAGTAGATGTTGCAGGTGTTGTTGCACAAGATGCTCTAGATAAAGTTGAATCTTGTTTTATAGATTCAATTGCCTCTTTCCATGCAGCCCTAGGTAGAGGGGTTGGTGAGCCTTGTCAGATTATTGGCAAAGGGGAAGTGTTGCTGAAATTTTAGGCGTCCAACACATGGGTGTTGAAGAAGGTCATACAGGTCCCAGTCTTGGAGATGTAGCTAATTTCTTTAGGAAAGTTAGGTGATGAGAGATGCACAAGAACTCTCACAGTGGATGCACTTGAATTAGCGGGTGGTAAGAAAGTAGGTATCCTTTATCTATCTACTTATATTACTGATTCTTCTTCTATTGCGAAGACGTGGCTTTGTAGGCTTGGTCACATGAGCAAGAAGGAGATGCATGTTATTAAGTGGAAGATAGATGTGTTTGATAGACTTAAGAATTAGAAAGCCTTGGTGTTCTTGGAGGAGATGACGGATAGAGACCAATGGATGGGGGCTGGATACTTCTGAACAGGGCAGTTTGGACATGGGTTTTGATTCAAAGGAGCTCACGGGTAAAAATTCATCACTCATAGGCATACACAGGTACTGGCATCAGTCAGGAAGATCGACATTGGCAATAGGTAAGATCGACGTCAGTTAGGAGGACCGATGTCAGCAACAGGGACACTGACACCAATAGAGTTGGTAGTTAGGACAGGCACATGGAAATTGACGTCGATCGGATGCAGACTATGTGGTGACTGAGGTCAGTCACTATAACAGATTTTGGGTGGACAACAAGCTATCAAGGAGTCTCAAATGCCCTATGGAGGACTAAAATGGTAAGTAAGCCTCAAATTTGTTGTTCCTCTTATTTATACTCGTTGCTCACTGCAGAGCAGGAAGGATCCAGGAAACAGTGGGAGCATGGCAGGAATATAATGTAGAACCAAGCAGGAGATTTGGTAGGGTTGCCAACTGATATGAAAGCATAGAGATGAATGGATACCTTAGTTAAAGAATAGAGAGAACGAACACGTGAGATGGAAGGCCAGGTCATATGGTCTTGAGGAAGTTTCAGGATAGTGGGACAGGACTGATAGGTGGTACCAAGTGGATGACAAAGTAGGGATTTAGTCAATGTCAGTATAACCATTGTGTTTGTCTTACCAGGTGGATGATGGTTACAACATTATCTTGTTACTATATGTGGATGGTTTTCTAGCAGGTTTAGACATACAAGGTTTTGTTGAGCTAAGGGTAAGATTAGTTCGGTGGTTTGCCATGAAGAATTTGGAGCAACAAAATTCTTTGGCATGGAAGACATGGAGATCACAGGTTGATTTTGTCTCCAGTGGGAGCTGATGTGAATCAAGTGTTGGCGAGGTGTAGGATGCAGAATCGGAGCACACCAAGGGCTGGACAATTTAGTGTCTGAAATCACATGAGGTCTGGTATAGACCTGAGTTTGCCCAAGCAGTGGGCGCTGTCAGAGAGTTAGGAGCCAATTTGGGGAAGTGGGTTCTCAAGTATTTGAGAGGGACCAGCAGCAGGGATTCATGCTATGCAGGGTTAGGACTTCACTACATGGGTTTGTAGGTTTGGATGTGGTAAGATACTCGGATGATAGGAGGTGCACCATAGGTTGTGTGGTGGGTGGTCTTTAAGATTGATCTTGAAGAGGGATACAAGCTAGGAAATAGATTAGATGGGGTACAGGTATAATGTAGCTATTTATCTCCAAGTGGGAGATTGTTAGGTTGTGAAGCTAAAAGCTTCATTGATGTAGACATGGAGGAGGTTGGAGAGGTTGTTGAGTGTCACAGACACTGGCATCAATTAGGCCAACTGATGTCGACAAGATTAGATAGAGGAGCAACTGATGTTGGTCATGGATCGGCTGGCGTCGGCACCTCCAAGCAGACAGAGACCGACGTCGGTCACCTGTGTGGTTTGGAACTATGAGTATTATGAGAAGTTAGTTAATGAACCAAGTGTTTGCATGATGAGAGCTAATTTTAGACTCAAAGCTGTGGATCTAATTATTGTAATTAGGTGTCTAATTATTGTTTGGATGAGATCTATTTAAGAGACTCATAGGCTGTATTGTAAAGTGTGCTAGAGAGTAAGAGAGCAAATATTAGCTCCTTCTGTGTGTGAAGAGAGCATGGTGTGTTCCTCCTAGTGCCACAGTACCAAGTGTGGGTGCTGGTATTAGAGAATTAGAAGGGTTCTTCATGTATGTAGGATCTTGGTCAGCAGGGTGTGCATGGCTACTTTTGGAGGTCTACATGGGTAAGTAAGATCATTGATCTGCAGGTGTATGTGTGTGCATGATCTAGGTTTGCAGGTGTGTAGAACCAGATTGATTTGTAGGTGTGCAAGATCAAGGAGGATAGTAACACAATAGGGAGCAGGATCAGGTGGGATCTACTTGGAGTATGGTGTGTACTCAGTTATTGAGCAAGAGAGGAAGGCAAGGTAGTTCCTTCCATAAGTAAGATCAGTGGGTTACAAGTTGTTGTAGTTCGGGGGAGATTTACTTGAAGTATGATTGTGTACTTGTTGGAGTGTGTGGAGCATGGGTGTAATGATAGTAGTGGATATTGACTGGTTGGAGGTGAACACCAACTCTGTGTTTGAGTTGTGTGTTGGGACCGTAAGAGAGAGAGCTTTGAGGAAAGAAGTATTGTTCACTTGAAGTGTGGGAAGCCTCTGAGAGGTGGTGAAGAAGAAGTGGCATCTTTTTTATTGTATTCTTTTTTGTATGAGTATTAATACAAGTTTTGTATTGTCTCTCATATTTTGTGTTGTTTCTAGTTTCTAGTTACTTGTTACTTCTGGTTAATTCTGCATCTTAAGTTGCTTGTATATGGTAATCAATTGTGTGCTTCCATGGGTTCCTAAAAATATACCTCTAATTTAGTTCATTATCACACATATGAAGAGGTATATCCTTCAATTTTAAACTAAAGAGTTGTAGACTTGGTTAGAATTGGATTATAGATTGAATGATTTATGGTTTATGATTGTATGTGTTACTCAAGCTAGGGTTTAATTAGTTGGTATTCTATAGTTTATAGAGAATTTTTCATTGTATTTGTTCTAAATTTGAACCAACTATTATCATTTCATCCTTAAGGTGACTCTATTTATTTTTAGATAACATATAATTTATGTTCTTATTTATTTAGTGGGATAACAACTATTTTGTCCCCCTGGTGTGCTTATAATTGATTGTGCACTGTATTGATATTCATTTATCCATCATAAGTCCATTTTTTACTAATAAACATAGGATAATGGGTCTCATTTATTTTCATGTCAATGACCTCAAAATCTTCTCACAAACTTAGCTCATCAATTCTAATCTCCACATCTTCCAGGGGACCAATTGACTCTACTCTCCCATAGTCATCAAGACTAAGAGTGACATGATTGTAGTCAAGTTTGGACTACCAATACCCTCAAAAGTAGATATATTAATCATGTTGAAAGTACTTCTAAAATCAAATGTTGCATTAGGAATTTCATATCATGCAAGCTCAATGTCCATTTGTGAGTTAACATCCCACATTTTCTTAGTTTTGCCACACCATGCCACCTTATGAGTATGTTTTTATCCTCACTTTTCACACTCTAGAATATTATGCAAAAGATTTATATTTATATTTAGGATATCTTCATTGTGTATATTACAAATCAATCTCAATAAATCTATTAGAGTAGTCACAACACCTTCTTGTCTCATATTCTACATAATTTGTCCATACATTTGAGCATCAATAGTTGCGACATCTCCTTATGATGCACTCTAGTTTTTTATTTACTAAATTACCTATTCAACTTCATACATCAAGATCTTTTTTATTAGGATTAAGATATTTATCTTGTTTCACTTTCATGATTCTATGATCCTATGACATTTCTAATGGAGTTATCCCTTACTCTATGCATTATTTTCTAGTAACTACTTACATGCATAAATTTTCATTAGGTTGCGTATTTACCATATTTACATTTCACACTACATTTTATTTCATTTGATTCACTAATATTGGGTAATCTTTAGTTTGATGTTTTCTTTCAACCCTATAATAAACACAATATGTCTATTTCTTGGGATTAGTGGGGAAATTTCATGAAAAATGATTATACTCACCTGTTTAACCCTAAAATGGATCTAAAAAACCTAATTTTTTTCATAGGGTTAAGAATAAATAAATGATAATGCATAAGGGTTATAATCCGATCTACAACAAGCCAACTGGGTGCTAAACTCAAATATAAACATACACTAAATTTTTTATGTTGAGAATAAACTAAATATAGAAAGTAAAACTAAGATATGCATGGAATGACAAATAAGTAATATACTTATTTGGTTTTGATCATAAAATAGTGTTTAATCTAGAACAAGAAAAAATTAGGATAGAAGGATATTTTGGAATAGTTGTTAAATTCTAGATCTAATGCTTTTGGTACTTTGGAAATTAATGTCAACCTAGGAAAGTCACATCAACACTACTGTCTGGGTTCAATGTAAGTGTCCCATATATAATATATATTTTAAATGATGTGAACATGTATATGATTCTAGGTTTTAACTCACCTTTACTCTGGTACATTTAGATATGGGTAAGGGAATATTACTCATGAATTTGTAAAACCCTAGTTTTTCATCTTTATGGTGACCTTGGGGAAAATGGGTTAGTGGGCACACAATTTCAAGCTAACTTGAAAGGCCCCTCTATTAGTGAGCACTTCTTACATAGCCAATACTCTAAAGAGGGGCTTAGACTGATGTATTTATCCCCTATGTGTTGGCTTGTGTGTGAATCACATAATATGTGTAAAGTAAGTACAACAATGACCTATATTGTAATTTGGAAAATTTGGCTCTTGGGTTATTATTTTAGTAATTTAGAACTATATATGTGTTTTAATTATAATTGAAATAGAAATAAGGAAGCTTTTTTTAAACTAATGCTTGATAGAGTGTTTTTGATAAGTTGTCTTGGTCTTTTTTGGTCTTTGCTAGGTCTTTTAAGTATGAATGAGGATTGATCTTATATTTATATCAATCCCTTTGGATAAGTAACTAGCATTAAATTACTTAGGATGACCATTAGGATACATTTAATTTGTAAAATAAATGACTTCAAGGCACTAGACACTTGCATCAGGTCAGGACACTAATATTGACATTAGTGTCTATCTCAAACATTAATGTCTAAGAAGGATAAAAGTAGGTACATGTTTATAACTTGTAGAGATGGAAGATAAGTACATTTTAATAATTTTGGGTAAGATAGAAGACCTAGATCACTAACATAAGACTAGTCAAACTAAGAGATATAGGCCAAGGGGTATAAGATAAAGTAGATGTGAGACTTATAGAAGTGGGAAAAGGTATGTAACTAAGAGGAATAACCAAGGTCTGAGTTTTCCACGTGTAAAACATTAAGATGATATATAATCCATAAATATCATCTACATTTTCCCCCCATTTAATCTAGTAATAAAATTTCTAGTTTAAAGGAAATGAATGCATAAATGAATATGTATAACAACCTTGTATTTGTGTGTGCCTAACTTGATTGATCTATTAGTGAGCAACCTACAACTAAAATCATGTTATATTATATAATTAGTTCATATAATATAGAATTTAAAGTACTTTAAATTGATTAAAATTGAAAGAGCAAGGTTTAAGCGTACACCTGTGTGTTAATGCAACTGCCTTGCATATTAGCAAATTGATTTGAAAAAGATGTACCATTGTAAGGATGTAAAACTAAGATTAGGAAAAATATAGATAAATCCATAAATTACATATATCCAAGGAGATAGAGATACATATTGGAAGGTACATGGCCCCAACTTTAGAGCAAACGTGAGTTGCCACTTGGCAATTGAGATTTGCTCAACTATGTAACTTGATGATATATATAACCTAGTGAGTGTGAGTGAACTAACTCACACATGCTATAAAATTTGTGATTCTAGATTATACTATCTATTTTAATCTTAAAACTTGAAAATATTGAGTGATTTTATCACCTCAACCATACTAAAAGGTGAACCAACTATTACAGTAGATTGTCTCAATAAAGTCTATAAAAGTCCGATTTGTGGGTGATGACAGTCCCTAAAAATGTTTTTATATTTGAAAATAATTTGTATTTTACAATATTAAGCACAAATTTCATATCATATGCACCTTATATATGTCTCATGATAAAAATACATATAACAATGGTGCCAATATATAGAATTCTACCACAACTATGAATTTGAATAGTATAACTATGTGCTTTGGCCAATTCAAAAAACTATGTAAGTGTGAATAACATGCTTCCAAATCATGTCCCTACTATATTTTGAGAAATATAAAATTTATATAAGTACCAATGTGGAGAACATGTTTCCAAAACATGTCCCCAATGTAAGCTAGAGATGTTGAATATTGAATAGGTGTGTAAAACATGCTTCCAAAACATGGCCCCACTAAATCTAAAAACTATTGATTTGTGGAAGCAATGCCTATATGACATGCCCCCACTAAATATAAAAACTGATATAAGTACCACATAATGAATGAGTTTGGAGAACATGCTTCTAAATCATTCCCCCACTAAATCTAAAAATTGTGCCAAGTGTGGAGAACATGCCTCTATGACATGCCCCCAATAATATACCTCCCTTTGAGGTGAGGGGAATATAGGAAGTGGTAGTTGATTCACCTCAAAATATAATAAATTTGTATAACCTATGGATGTAACCATGCAGAATATATAAGGAACATGACTAGGTAGATATAACATTGAAGCATATAAAACCAATGTAATCACATGTAGGCCTAAGATGAATGATAAGGATCATGGCAACATCTAGATGGTAAAAATAAAAATTAAAAAAAAAAATTCAAACACCCACATAAGAGAACTCAAAATAAATTCAAAAGGTAATGGTCTAATGAGACTACAAACAAGGGGCAAGTTCAAATGTCACACAATCTAAGGAACATAGCTTAATCAAATGTCCATAAAAGTAAGAATGACATATTAAAATGTACATACAAAAATAATGACATATGAAAATTTAAAATCAATCATAAATATGCATGGGTCCACAAGAAAAGGATCATATTCAAATTATCAAATAAGGAATGCAATATCAAGGCAAGACACTCAACAAAGTGCATAAAGGAATTCATAATTGACTAGCATGAACATGTCATAATATCCCATGGATCAAATTTATTAGGAAAAAATGTTAAGTGTATAACATATCAAGTACCCTTTGTAAGATATAATCATGTATAAAGGCATGTGTAAGTATATATGTAATCTCAAACATGATAATGAAATATGATCATCTAACCATATAACATGTGTGTATCAAGATCAAAGAAGTGGATGCCCCCAATGTCTACATGATGTGAGTATATGGAAGGCCTAACATATAAAATAGTAATGGATCATGTATGTGTGTATGATTTTATCACAACCAAATATAAGCGTGACACACATGTGTATGTATAAATAACTGAGTATGCCATCCATCAACATAGAACTAACACAAAGATGCCAAGGAGATAATAGAACATATAAGTTACAAAAATATTTTTGAATTTTTTGGAGTTTTTTAATTTTTTTTGGGTATTTTAGAATGTTTGAAAAGGAAATATCATCTTATGATGCCATTTAATATATGGTCATATATATATCTCCACTGTGAACCTTGTGTAATAATATTGTTACACATTTGATGAGCATGTATAGGTACAATATCTATTATAGTAGTATTAGTGACACTTTATGTATGTAAAATAGGACTCTATGGTCATGAAGTAGTAGTAGGAGTAATAGGATTATGGGTTCATGGAACCCATCATCGAGTGCTCTATGGATTCTTTGTAATAGTAGTAATAGTAACACGTACATGTGCTCTGTATATCTAAACATGGTGTGTAGTAGATGGAGATTTTTTAGCATCCATTATATGTCTTTAATGTAATGGTCTCTTAAGTATTGGTTACTTGGTAAAGGGTATTTCCTATTTCCTACCCTTTTGTAGTGAATGAGCCTTAGTAGGCTTGGTAATTAATTATATGGGTATAAGATTCTCTTGTTCAAGAGGATGTTCATATGGAATTCTAAAAACTATGACTACTCAATTGGCATGAATGTATTTAACACACCCATGCATTGTAGAAGGTTCTACTCAAATTATATGGATCTAAGGTATTCTCAATAACATATCAAAGATTCTTGTGGAAGGTATGACTGAAAAATTAGTAACCACATGTGTGGGACCAACTTGTAAAGGTAGGTCAATATTACCAAGAAAATTTTTAGAGGTCCCATCAAATTCTCTAACTAATCTAGTAGATGTATGTAAATCATTATGAGTATAATATAAGTGCATAAGTAATGTCATGGTATAAACATTCTTTCTTACACCATTATCAATCATAACATTGCATATAGGATGTTTATCAAGGTATGCTCAAATGAATAAAAAATGAATTTCAGATTCATCATCCTTAATCTCATTATGATCAAAATACATAGAGGGTCTCTAAACCATAGGATGTATATGTCATGTTTAATTATCAATAATATCATCTAGTGGGTGCCCATAATGTGATGGATGAGGATGTGCATTATATACCATTTTCACTTTTAGTTCCTTCTTAGACTGGTATTTCAAAGGATTATTAAATATTTTATAATTACGGTGATCACCAATTTGTAATCCTAATTCCTTTTGAGGATACTCAAATGTAAGATTTTGGTCATAAATAATATCTTGGATCTTGTGTTTCAAGGTTAAGAATCTATTTTTATAATTCCCTGGTCCCTGATGATAATCACAATAAACATTCACATCTTATCCTTTGGGTAGAGTTCAACTCATATCAACCTCGATAGGATGAGGGAGATATATAAGCTGACACTCTAGTAACCATGTGATTAATGAAGCTAGGGACTTAGTTAAATGGGATAACTATCTCCTTGGTTCATTGGATAAGACAAATTGATTAGGCTATTATCAAACTATGTTAACCATGGTAGTTGTTTCCTTTTTAAGATCATGATATTTTACCTTATAACTTGGTTTGATTGTAAATTTGGTACTATATGTAGATGTAGTTGGTGTGTTTTCTACATACTTGAGCTTATTTAATTAAATGAGATTCATTTCATGGTCCTATACAACATGGCATAAGTCATGAAAATATTTGAACTTATTAAAAACAATGAACTCATGTAAAGGAGAAAACAAACTTTTCTTGAATATGTCTTGTAACTCATTATTTTCCATAGGATTGGTCATTTTAGCTAGAATTCTATTATATATCAAGACACATTCATTGATAGGTTCATTAATTCCTATTTAATTTTAGAAATTTGAGCATAGGAAACCATTTTTGCTAAAAATTGGTCTGTAAGAGGTTTAAATGCTTTCATGGATTGGAGAGGTAAATCATAAAACCACCTCAAAACATAGTCCTCGAGGCTTCTTGGAAATAATTTTGGTCCATATTTTATCATTGAAGGCATAATCAAGGCATGCCACATAAAATAATTGAATATGTTGTTCAAGATCACCTTTACCATAATAAAATGGAAACTTAGGTGAAACAAATCCTATTGGTAAAGGGTGAAAGGGTATCTCAAGTGCAATAGAGTTATTTAACAAATCTTGCAAATCAATAGCATGAGGATATTTTAAATCATTTTGTTCAATATTTATAACATTGGCTTCCAAGGTATTTATAACTTGAAGGAGTGTTTAAACTATAAACCCATTGGGGTTTAAATTATTAAGTTGAGTAGCCACCAAGGGGGATGTAAATATGGTTTGAGTAGTAATAGGCATTAAAACTGATAGTTATGTTGAAACAATTGGTAATTCCATGATATATGTAGAAATAGTAGTTTCAAGAAACAAAGGTTTAAACACACAACCCATGCCCTCACTAGATGTATTATGTTGTAATGTGTTCAAGGGGAGGGATGTTTCAACTATAATTTTTGAAATTTTTATTTCTAGTATAGTTTTTAGGATCTCATCAATAACTTCAGGTTTTTATCTAATTTACTAACAAAATAATGTAATTATTTGAACTTGATCATGGTATATTTCTCATTTTCATTTTTCATGACTTTCATTATCAAAATCTTCTTCTATGATAACCCTAATAGTATGTTTTTCATTTTCAACATGGGTATAGTCATGATCCAAAGCATGATATTACTCATTGGTTTGATACATATTATATGCTGGGAGGGGAATCTCAATGTGTTTAATAGGCACACTTCTCAATATAAGGCTATGCCTAGGTTGCATGATAAATAGTAGAAGTATAAAATGAAAAATTACAGCAATATGAAACCCAAAATGGCTTAAAACCATAGGAATTAGAAAAAACACATTCATAAAAATTGGGTTCACCAAATGTTTAAACCTAAATTTTATGAGGATCCTACTTGGGTAGGTATGGTTAATAATATATAAATGATAATGCACAAGGGTGATAATCAAATCTACAATAGGCCAATTGGGTGTTAAACTTAGATATAAATGTACACTACATTTATTATGATGAGAATAGACTAAATATAGATATCAATACTAAGCTATGCATAGAAATGATAAATAACTAATATACTTATTTAGTTTTTATGATAACATAGTATTGGATATACAACATGCAAAAATTAGGCTAGAAGGACATTATGGAACAGTCATTAGATTTTGGATCTAACAATTTTGGCACTATGGACACTAACATCAACTTGGGATAGTTGAGTCAATACACTGGACACTATATATGTTCAACACAAGTGTCCTATATGGACTACCTAATGGAAAAAGATGAAACCTCTTAGATGCTTATGAGTTATAATTCACTTTTATTATGGTGCATTCAAGTCTAGGTCATGGACTATTTCTCCTCATGAATTTCCAAAATCCTATTTATTCATCTTCATGGTGACCTTGGGGAAAAATGGGTTAGTGGGCACACGGTGTTGAGCTAACCCCAAATACTCCTCTATTAGTGAGAACTACCTACATAGATAATACTTTGAAGAGAACCCTAGACTGATGTAGTTTTCCCCCACATGTTGTATTATGTGGGAATCATGAAATATATGAAAAATAAGTGAAATAATGACCTAGCTTTTAACTTGGAAAATAAATATCTTAGGTTATTCCTTTATTACTTCAGACCAATATATGCGTTTCACCTATGGCCAATATGTAAATAGGGAAGCTTTGTTTGATTGAATGTTTGATAAAGTTCTTTAATAAGTTTCGTTGGTCTATTATGGTCTTTGATATGTCTTGTAGGTAAGAATGAGGATTGATCTTATAATTATATCAATCCTTTTGGATAAGTAACTCAATTTAAAGCACTTAGGCTGGCCATTAAGATATGTTTCATTTGAGAAATAGATTAATTAAGGGTACTAGACACTTATGTCAGGTCATTACACTAACATCGATGCTAGTGTCTACCCTGGACATTAATGTCTAGGGACCAAGAGAGTAGGTACATGTTTATAACTTATGGACATGGAAGATAAGTATATTTTAAACATTTTGGTAAAGATAGAAGGCCTAGGTCATCAACATAATATTTTTTAAACTAATATATATAGGTCAAGGGGCATAATAAAGAGTACATGCAAAACTTGCAGAAGTGGAAAATAGTCTAAAACTAAGAGGAATAACTAAGGTCTAAGTTTTCCAAGTGTACAAAACTAATGTGTTATATAATCCATAAATATCATCTACATCATCACATAAATAACATTAAATGGGATAGAAAACTTACCATTTATTATTTTGTAACCTCCCTAATATCCCCCTTAGTACCCTCCTCTACATCCTCCTCTATACTGTTGGAAGTCCCAACCGTGTGACCGTTTCCCAAAAAAACCTCTTTGTTGTGTTTGTTATGCATTGTATCCACCATACTGATGTTGATATGATGTTAGATCCCAATTTAATTATTGATATTGAGGAATTTCATTATTAAATGAGGATTGTTATTGATATTGTCATGATGATGGTGTCTAGCTATCCAGACCTTAGGGTTGATAATGATATTGAGTAAACAAAGGCATCCACTCAGGACTACCTTATGTCACACTAGTCATTTCCACCTCTAGGCCTATAATTTATTTCTTCATAGTGGGTAATTGTTGCATTTTGATTACAAAGACATTTTTGGTGATATCTTCCTTTAATTCTTAAAAAAATTGACAAATCTTATCATCATGATTGGTTGATTTAAGAAAAAATTTAGTAAAAATTCTAGGATTTTTGAATGTACTATTGTAATAAATGACACTTTGAAGTTGTGTGTCCTACTACTCTACATAATTTTTAGAACTTTATTTTGAGTTTAAGATAATCATGTCTATGATTCCCTTCTCAACCACACTCTATACACCATAAGCTCAAGTTAGGTCTATAACTTTCATGCATCTCATCCATCCTTTTTAAGAAATCATATATTTTCACCTAAACTTTACCAGCTATTGGAGTGTCTCCATAGTTCTCAGTTTGTTAAACTCACAAGGCATTTATTCAAGTATCAAGTATCAACCTTAGTCAAGAATTGGGGCCATGTAAAGGTAAATATAATTATAAATTTCATCCCTTATACAAAATATGTATCTTTTTCCTTGTCCTCCATGATGAAACCAATCTTATTCATTACATCTAAAAATCTATGATCATAGTCCCATACAGATTCTCTACTCTATTGCTAAATCTCCTTCATATCTTGAATAGTCTGACTTAAGCACTTATTCATCTTAAATTATATAATTAGATTTTATTTAACTTGTTGAATATCTATGGAATTAACATCCTTTTTATAAATTAACTCCAAATCTTGATCTGCTTAAGTTCCTATGGTCTCACACTTCTTTACATCATCATAGTTTATTCCCTTAACTAGCCACTTCATGTCATACATTAAAAAATATTGTTTAAGGTCTGTAGACCCATCATATTACATCAAATCAATAAACATGCATATATTTAGTGCCTTATTTTTCACACTTATAATTGATACTAACATATTATATGCACTAGTAACTACAACTACATGTTTTTGTGCACTAGTGATAATCAAATCTAAATAGGCCAACTGGGTGTTAAACTTAGACATAAATTTACAATAAATTTATCATGATGAGAATAGAATAAATATAGATATTTATACTAATCTATGCATGAAAATTATAAATAACTAATATACTTAGTTGGATTTGATGCTAACATAGTGTTGGATCTACAAGGGTGATAATCAAATCTACAATAGGCCGATTGGGTATTAAACTTAGATATAAATATACACTAAATTTATTATGATGAGAATAGACCAAATATAGATATTACTACTAATATATACATGAAAATTATTAATAACTAATATACTTAGTTGGTTTTGATGCTAACATAGTGTTGGATCTACAACATGTAAAAAGTAGGCTAGAAGGAGATTATGGAACAATCATTAGATTTTGGATCTAATAATTCTAGCACTCTAGACACTAACATAAACTTGGGATAGTTGTGTCAATGTTACTATCTATGTTAGACACAAGTGTCCTATATGGAATACCTAATGGAAAATGATGAAACATTTTGGATGCTTATGAGTTATACTTCACCTTCACTATGGTGCATTCAAGTCTAGGTCATGAACTATTTCTCCTCATGAATTTCTAAAAGCCTATTTCTTCATCTTCATGATAACCTGGGGTAAAAATGGGTTAGTGGAAACATGGTTTTGAGCTAACCCTAAATGCCCAACTATCAATGAGTACTGCCTATATATCCAATACTTTGAAGAGGACCTTAAACTGATGTAGTTTTCCCCTATGTGTTAGCTTGTGTGGGAATCATGAAATATGTTGAAAGCAAGTGCAATAATGCCCTATCTTGTAACTTGGAAAATAAATATCTTGGGTTATTCCTTTAGTACTTTAGACCAATATATGTGTTTCACCTGTGACTGGTATGGAAATAGGGAAGTTTTGTTTAATTCAATGCTTGATAAAGTGCTCTTGATAAGTTTCCTTGGTCCAATTTTGTCTTTGATAGGTCTTATAGGTATGAATGAGGATTGAACTTATATTTATATCAATCCCTTTGGATAAATAAATCAAATTAAATCACTTAGGCTAACCATTAGGATATGTTTCATTTGAGAAATAGATGACTTTAGGGCACTAGACACTTATGTTGGGTCAGTACACTAACATTGATACTAGTGTCTACCTTGGACGTTAATGTGCAGGGAGAAAGAAAGTAGGTACAAGTTTAGAACTTATTGATATGGAATATAAGTATATTTTAAAAATTTTGGGTAAGATATAAGGCCTATGTCATCAACATAATATTGGTCAAACTAATATATAGGCCAAGGGGCATAAGATAGAGTATATTCAAGACTTGCAGAAGTGGAAATGGTCCAAAACTGAGAGGAATAGCTAAGGTCTAAGTTTTCCAAGTTTACAAGATTAAGGTGTTATAAAATCCATAAATATCATCTACCTCACCACATAAATAACATTGAATGGGTTGATAAACTTATCAGTTATTATTTTTTCAACCTCCCTGATATCCCCTTAGTTTCCTCTTCTATATCATCTTCAATAATGTTAGATGCCCCAAACATGTGACTGTTTCCCAAAAAATATTCCTTATTTTGTTTGTTATGCATTGTATCCACCATACTAATGTTGAGGTGATGTTGGATTCTAATTCAATTATTGATGTTGAGGACTTGAATTATTCCATGAGGATTGATATTGATATTATGTTGATGATGGTTTCTATCTAGCTAGACCCTATGAATTGATATTGATATTGAGGCAACAAAGGTATATACATAGGACTACCTTATGTCACACCAGTCATTTCCACCTCCAAGCCTATAATTTATTGGTTCATAGTGGGTAATTATTGCATTACGATTACAAAGGCATTTTTGGTGATATCTTCCTTTAATTACTACAAAGTTTGACAAATCTTCTCATCATGATTGTTGATTTTTAAAAATTACAGTATAAGTTCTAGGATTTTTTAATGTACTATTGTAATAGATGACACTTTGAAGTTTTGTGCCCTATATAATTTTCAAAACTTTGTTTTGAGTTTAAGATAATCATTCATATGATGCCCTTCTCAATCACACTCTATACACCATAATCTTGATTTAGGTCTATCACTTTCATGCATATCATCCATCCTTTTCAGTAAAGCATATATTTTCACCTAAACTTTACTAGCTAGTGGAGTGTCTCCATAGTCCTCAATTTGTTCAACTCATAGGGCATTTGTCCAAGTATCAAGTATCAACCGTAGTCAAAAATTAGGACCATGTAATGGAAAATCTAATTATAAATTGTATCCCTTATACAAACTAGGTAGATTTTTCCTTGTCCTCCATGATGAAATCAATTTTATTCATTACATCTAATAATCTATGATCATAGTCCCATACAGATTCTCTACTCCATTGTCAAATCTCCTTGAAATCTTGAATAGTCTGACTTGAACAATTCATCATCTTAAATTATATGATTATATGACCTTTAACCTTTTAAATATCTAGGGAATTAACATCTCTTTTACAAATGAACTCCAAATCTCTATCTTCTTAAGCTCCTATAATATCTCACTTCTTTACATCATTATAGGTTATTCCCTTAATCTGCGACTTCTTTTCATACATTAAAAAATATTGTTTAAGGTGTGTAGACCCATAATAATAAATCAAATAAATAAAAATGTCTATATTTAGTGCCTTATTTTTCACACTTATAATTGATACTACCATATTCTATGCACTAGTAACTATAACTATAGGTTGTTGTGCACTAGTGACTATAACTACAGGTTTTTGCACACTAGTCATTATAGGTGCCTTAAAACTAGTATTAAAAGTGAATATAATATCTTCTATCCTCTTTTTATCTATTTATTTATTAGTATCTACTCTATGGTTATCAAATTTATTCATAAATGATTCAAACCATCTTCTAACTATCCTTTCCTTTGCACTCAGTGTTTTTACTAATGACAAATTGGGGTGGGGGAATGTGTACTTAGGAAATGTATGATCTATGTCCTAAAATTATTTTATTTATGATATTTAACCTATGATAATTATTTTCTTTTTCATAATCTCCTCTTGGTAATATTATTTCCTCGATCTAAATAATATTTCTTCTTAATTGTAATCTACTCCTATATTTTAACTACTATATTTTTATCCTACTTTTTTCTTCCTCTTCACTCTGCTTCGTTTCCTCGTTATCCTCATTTATTTATTCTTCCTTCTCAGAACCTTCTTTTCCATAATTTAAATACTCTCTACCTTCTCCTCTTCTATTATCTTTAAAACCCTCTCTCAAGACTCCCCTCTATTCAACATCCTCTACTTTATTCCTACTCCTATTCACATTTAAATCTAGATTATCCAATTTGTTCCATATTTTTTTGTTATCATAGTTCTCTTTCCAATCCCAAAAATTTATCATCACTCTGGTTCTTTTCATCCTCCATATTCTAGGTTTAGGTTCAAGTTATTATTCTCATCTCTACATCATTCACTTCTACATAACATGCATCCCCATAACACCTGAAGTGACTACTCTATATTGGTAAAAGTAGGCACCATGGCCTTTTCCACAACCAACATCTTAATTAGATTAGGTAGTCATTGATGGAAATTTCTACATATTCCCCTAATAAATAGGTCTTGCATAGCTTCAAAATCTAAATATCCTTGTATAATAATTCTATTATATAGCCATCAATGGTAGTCTTGGTACAATAGTCTACTGCATAGGTCAAATCAATATCTATATTTTGTAGGCTTTCTAGCTTTTCTTCCAACCAAGCTATGAATTTCATCCTTCTTGATGAAATAAAATAATACTCCAATCTAGATAACCATTAAACTAGTAACTAATTCAATTCAAACCCAAATATTTCATATATTTATCTATAGATATGTTCTTGATTAATTTATTTAGTAGTCTTCCCTATCCTTTTTGCCTCCTCTTCTGCAAAATTTTGGATTCTTTCATCAAGCCATCTTTCTATATCTCTTTGCCTTAGCAATCATCTAAACATGTTTCAACAAAAAGTCCCATGCTCATCACACCATTGTTATCATAGGTTCCTAAAAACCCCTTTAGAGCATGATAATATATGGAAAACTTATGCATAAAGTAATAAAAAGAAATAGTATATGGAAATTCAAACTAAATATATTCATTAAAAGGAAAAATAAAATAAAAATTATCATATAAACACAAACTTATTAGAATCTAAACAATTAGTATAAAATCATATGATTAGTATATTAAAGCAAATAGAGTATTTACTATGCACAAAATAATGATAAAATATACAAAGTAAAACCATTTCAGAATTATATGTATTAATATTAATCACATCAGAACCATATCCAAATTCAATTGAGCACTATATATAGATTTTTACAATGCATTTTATCTTCATATTCCAACCTTTTATTATGTCCAAAAGGAAGGACTCTTCACATTTTAAAGTCTCTTGTTATGCTTAAAAAGTTTGAATACTTACAAAAATATTATGCAAAAGACAAAATAGTGCAAGTTTCACACATGTCCAATAAAAATAATCTAAAATTTAAGTAGCCTTTTTCTATACCCAACAATAAATATATTTAATATCAAGGAAAATATAATAAACCAATTCTAAAATATGGTAGGGTCCATTATACATACCCTAATATAAATGTAGAAGATGGAAATTGTGTTGATGATAATAAATTTTAAAATCTGGGCATTCCATGTGTCAATAATCTAGCGTATTTGTATTCTCCTAACATACAATAGATTCCATAAGTTACTATAGATTTTATAGCTATGTAGTGCATATATAATCATATCAACCATACTACATATTATGTATATTCTATAACTCATGACCTTTTTTCTAATTTACATTAATATATACATGTTTTTGCTCACCCAAAATATGTGAAGTTTGAAACTATTGATACAATACCTACACTTGAGAATCCCCTTGATGGGATCATATGTTATAAGTTGTAACCTATATTCATATGGTAGATTAGGCATGGATTATTTTGAATAACTTATATTTGATTACTTGCTTGATTACCCTCTCTTGAGTTGATTAATTGATTATTGTATTCTTTCATTTTGATATGAACATATACATATGCTTTTACATTGACCATTATTCTATCCCTTGACTTTTATTTGAATATTATGTTCATTAGCCCTTGCATTTTGATTACTTGTCTTATTCTATATATTCATGTTAGTTATCCATGATGAAATGTGTATAAAAATTACTTATATATTTTGATATTACTACACATTATTTGAGGCATGTTTCACCTTGATGTAACATACAACTTACCCACCTCCCCATATTAATTATCTATGCCTACCTTTTTCATGGCACATAATGGGCTTACATGAATACATATTATATGCCTACATGTCTTATCACATTTGTGTATACATCGATTCTTTCCCATCGATGGCATGCACCTTTTATGATTTATTTCACATACTCATTTGAGACATGATTATACCATATAACGGGTGTATCACTTGAATTTGCCTTCTTTTGCCTTCCTAAGATTGATTCATTATGCATTGATAAATGCTATTGACTTTCTTGATTCCTCTTATTCTTCCATTTTTAAGGCTTACTTCTTGACCTTAAATAAGTGTTTGTTTATGGTTATAATTTAAAAAATTATAAAAACCTTTAGATACTTTAAAAAATACAAAATTATTTAAATATTAAAAAATACAAAACTAGGACCCATGCATAACTTGATTTGATGGTACACATAGTTTCTTAAATGTCATGTTTTATATACATGGCGAGTTACATATCCATTTTATATGCACATAATTTTCATGGTATACATGAGTTAGATGCAAATCATGAAAATTATATATGATACATGGATAGGTCAATGTGTGACATTGATTACACCTACGTGCAAAATTTCTACATTTGTGGCATGCTTATACTGGGAGCATCTTGGCACATTTTTTAGTTTATATCTTTCTATGTTATTCCATTAATAATATTGAGCCACTTAGATTATTTATACATAAATTTATCTTATTTATATTTTTATAATGCTATTTCTTATGGATATTTTACTTTTATACACCAGATAGTGATTTTGATTGATTATGCAAACTAATATTACTTGCTTTACGCTTACTTTTTGTTGATGATTGTGACATTCCTTAATCATTGATGTGTTATATAATAACTATTTTTATGTTTTTTCAAGTATATTTAATATTTATTTTCACATCATATATCATTTATCTTATAGGATCCTCTAGTACATGTCTTGGCCATATCACATCTATATTTTGTTAGAGTTATATCATGACTTATATTTTTTTGTGCTTACTTATTATGATGTGTGTGTTTATGACTTATTAGCTATGATATTTTCTACGTGCATGAGTTTGAATATTTTTATATGGATCTAATTTATTGTTAGTATATGTTTGGTTTCATGATTTATATCACACACATCTCTATTGTGTATTATGTATATTGAATTTTGCATGATTTATATCATGCATCTACTACAATTCTTGTTATTATGTGTTTCATTGATATATTGAGTTGACACTAACACCTATTTACAAATGGTTTATCATGATTATATTTTGTGTGATAATTAAAAAAACTACCCTTTCCTTGGATTACATTTTTCATACATTCTTATAATGATCACAATTATTGTATGAGGACATATCTCATCATGTTTGTATATATAATTTACATGATTATATTTTTTATATATAACACATAATGCACATATCTCTTTCTTTTTAGATGTGTGATTTTAAATGTTAATAACTTATATTAAAAGGAGGCATACAATGGGCTTGTTTTATATATTTAGGGAGCACCAAATAGATCATATCACATTTTGAGAGATTATATGATTTAGATGGCTCAAATCGAGATATTGAGATATATCCACATGATTTTGAGGAATAATTAAGACATTCTATGAAATTTTGATTAACAAATGTTGGCATTATATATCACTTTTAGGGATACATTAATCATGTGGAATGAATTATATTCATATAAACACTTTTATTTTATATATTAAGGATTAGTGGGGAATTATGGTACTACATTAGCACTTTTGGTCTATATGGATTTATAGCAATTGATTATTTTAACATATGAACCTAATTTCAAGTGTTCATAGGTAGAGGTTTTTTTCATGACACCCTTGTTTAATTCATTGGCCAAAATGAGAATAAATCTAGATAAAATTTTATCCATTTTAATAAGGGTTATTAAGACACTTGATGTAACAGAGTTGAGGTTACTGTGTTCTTCAAATTATATCACCACCTTCTCTAGTGGTAGCTAGGGAACTTACACTCTATAACTCACCATTTTAGTGGTTGTATTTCCTTAGGGCATGTTCATCCCATGATATTCTTCAATCAATTGGAATATTGGTTTTTATTCTATTAGGTATGTTAATTCCTTAAATTTTAAATTTCAAACCCTCTCAATGATTTAGATTATTTTAGATTAATTATCATGAGATGACTCTAATCTACACATGTTTTATTGCATATTTCACATGGATCATATGGTACATTCTTACTATACATGTACCAAATTTAATTACTTTATCCTTTTGATTTAGTATTTTTAATACTATATTAAAATGGGGGCATTTGTAGACACCTAAATTTGGTTTTTGACACTTTGGAAACATCAATTTGACATAATTTCACAATACACATATATCTAAATCTTGAGCACACTTTCCCTCTATCATACTACCCATCCGTTATCTTATTCACTTCTATCCACCATAAAATTTTATTTGAGATCAAATTTATCTATATAAAAACACCTTCAAAATCCAAGATAAATATTATCCATACCTTAGATCTTCAATGGCACTCTTAGGGAACTTTAATAATCATGGATAATGCCAATTACTATAAGTGTCTCCCTATATTAGCATTGGTTATGGGACCTCAATGGCCATTTTTCAAATTGGGAAAGCTCCATTAGGTCATCCTAGACATGTTTTATGGATTGTTTGTGGTGAAAATTAAACAAAATTCACCTATATATACAAATCATACATACCATTATTATTCACCTTGGAACACCTAAAAAGACCTTGAATATCTCACACTCTTGGAAAATTATCCAAAATCCATATGCACATCTTGCATATTCAAGGAGTAGCCTTAGATTATTCCATAGAACCAAATATGAATACAAAGAGGTTAATTTATATGTTATAAAATTTCAAAGATAAAATATAGGACTATTTAACCTTTTTTTATGTTTGGATGAAGGTTAAAAGGGTAGACTAGACTAATCAAATGGATGAATAAAAATATTATAAAGTAGGCCAATTAAATTAATTCAAATAACACAACATTATGAATCTATAAAATTAATAAATATAAAAAGTAAATTCCAATTGATATTATGATAATTACAACACAAAGATGAGATAATACTTAGCTAGTTTTTAGATGTGTAGATGAATATGAGATGTGTATGTATGGAAATAGATAGAATGGTGCTTAGGATCTCATCATCAAATTATAAAAATATTATTTATATAGGCCTAAATGCTTATATCAACCTATGGAAACTTACATCAACATTTCTATCTATGGCTCAACATTTTTTTCCTATTCAAAATATTCACTATATTAAAAAGTGATTACCTAGACATATTAGGGTTTTTTGTCACCTTTTTTTTTTTATGTTTATACATTTAGAACATAGTGTATACAATGAAATAATATAGATATACAGCTTATCCTACTCGGTAATATCTAAGATTAGAGAAGGTAATCAACTAACAATCCACTTATCAATACTTTATTATATCAAGGTCATGACCAATTATGATCTATTAAACCTAAGGGATATATTATTACACAATGTAAATGAGAGTTTTGCATGGCCTCTATTAAAATTAAATCATATAATAACCCTAGTTAGGTCTTATAATAATGGAAATTAGCTATCTACTAAACTAACATACAATTTAATCTAGTAATTAAGCATACAAGCTAATTTATTACTCACCAAAGCTTGTGGCACAAATGGGGAAGATAATAAACAATAAAATATAATTATATTCAAGATAATATGGAAGTAATCTAAGTAAGGAGAGATATAATTCAATCCATTAGTTCTACAACATCTACTTAACCAAAATATCAAGGGCTAGGAGTATACTTACCTTAAGTAAACCTATCATGCCTCAATCTCTCCATTGGCCAATTGTGCTTTAAAAGAGGTTAATATGTCTTATAAGGATCACAAGGATAGATCAAATCTAGGCTGACTTCTCTTATGCATCCAAGACCTCCATAACACATGTGTTACTACTCCAAGGGGGAAATGATGCAGATGCATCTTGAAAACATGTAAATATGGTCTTATTTATAGTCTTAGAGTTTTATCTAGTCTCAATAAGTCCTTAATTTTGAATTTGAAGTATTTTTAAGGTCATTTAGGAATATAGGGAGGTTTCCCTCTAAAACTATAAATTTCAATTTTTAAATTTATATTAAGTAATGTATGAGTAACTATTATTGTATAATGTTTGTAACAAGTTTGAATTAGTATGTTAGTAGTCCATGTACATGTATAGGTGTTTTATAGGGTTATTTTAGCCATTATTATCTCCATATGATAAAATAAAGTAAAGTATACAAAATTATATTAAAAACTAGTCATTTTCTATCTTGGCCCTGAGTATTGAGAGAGAACCTCAACTAAACTTAGCATTTATAATCTTGGTGAAGTGAAAAAAAGAATATTTATATTTAACCTAATGTGGAGGAGATGTTCCAAACCCTTTTCAAGAAAAATATCTTAGTGGGAAGGTTTGGATGATGCTTCCAGTCAATGAAATAGGGTCCTATAGGTGTATGTCTAGTTATTTTCTTAGCAAATAAGAGTTATTTTTGTGTATAATATATGCATAAGTGTTTAATATACATGAATTAATATGATACATTTTAACTCTATGTGTACCAATTTTAGGATTCAATAAATATTATCACATGACAATATGCACCCAAAATTAATGACACCAATAGGAATAAATAGAGAAAGTAAATCAAAATAGATAGAGCTTGCTCACCATCAATTTTACCTTCTCATGGCTTCATTCCAAGAATTGAACTTGTGTGATTGAACTTGAAATCTTGATTTTTGGATTGTTTAAAGATGTTTGACAATGGCTTTCAAGAGACTATGGATGTGAATAATGGCTTGATAAGTGCTTAAATGGTTTGCTTGGGATTCACTTACTCATGTATTCACACATTCCTTCATTAGTCTTTAGTAAATGGAGGTGGTTTTTTTTATAGGTAAATGAGGGGAAGATCTATGGTCCAAATTTAAATTTGAATCATCAAGATCTATGGTTGAATAATTTTCATGAAATTTTAAATTCCATGAAAATCTCTAGAATAGGAAAATTCTAGAGGAAGAGATCTAAATTGGAGAGATTTATAAAATCCTCCAATTATAGAAATCTCCCCATAGGGTTTAGGGGCTTAGGGAAGGCTAGTATAGGGTGGTGGGTGGGTAGTTGGAATATTTTTGAATTTCAAATTAGTTAGTGGGATTAGGGCATAGGTTAGTAATTTATGGGGTATATTAAGGGATAAACAAGGATTAGGATTCCTAGGGATGTAGGAATACCTAGGGGGTACGCTAGTAGGTGGTTAGGTGGGGTTATGGGAATTAAAAAATCCCATGTAATAGATAGTTAGAATTATATTAGGATAATGGGAGATTAGGATAGAATAAATGAGGGAATGGGATAAATAAGGTTAGTGAATGAAGGATTATGGAAATGGGATATTAGATGTATATCTATAAATAGGATAAATTAGTGGGATAAAATAGGTTAAGAAAAATTAGTGTCAACTAATAAGAATATTAGTCAAATATAATAGAGTGAGTGATTTTAGGTGCATACATTTTTGCCCTTTTTGAAATGGCATTATGAGTGGATGAATTGGAAGGATTAATCATATTTCAAATAAAAACCATGTCATGGATGAATGTTAATAGATGAAATTAGTGGATGTGATGCCCCCTCGAGGGGATATGCAAGGAAGAATGAGGTAGATGGCCACTCAAAAGAAATGATGGGTGATATGAGATGGAGAGATGAGGGGATGGGATGTCAGATGTGGGATAAAAGGTGAAGAAGATGAGTGATTTGATTTGAGAAATGAACTAGGATTTGATGATGATGCCCCTGGAAAGGACACTTACACAGGGAATAAAGATGATAAGTGTCACATTTGTAGCCACATCCCAAGGGGGAATAAACTATAACAAGATGATGATAAGATTACAATGCCAAAATCTATAGAAATATCCCAATCAATGATGCATGCAATGGAGAGTTATAGACCAAGGATTAGATGATGATTTGGTAATATTAGTGATGGGTGTAGCTCCAAGATAAATCAATTGACATGATGAAGGTGATGATAAAGAATAAATGATATGATCAAGTGACCAAAAGGATTGGGATGATGCCCCTAAAAAACACACATGCAAGGGAGTGAGAGAGTAGATAGTGGCCAAGCTATCCTTGGGCACTGAAGAGTGGCCAAGTGTTGCCTACATAGTCTGGAAAGACCTCAAGCTGATGTAGTTCTGACTAGGAGATTATGATGATGATGATTAGTGATTATAAAATGATTATGATAAGGATGATTAGGATTGTTAGTGATTGAAGGATATGATTGATAATATGAAGATGATAAAGATAAAATATGGGATGTTAGTTGGATGGGTCAAGAGGATTAGATTGGCGATAGAAATAGGGATGATAAGATAATTAGAGGAATTATGAGGGTGGGTGTGATTAAGCCATCACAATGTCATAAATATCATTATAGTTTAAGTAATCTAAAACTATATCACTTGACAAGATTCCCCATGATATAAGCACAACCAAGAGGACATATTGCCAAAGTGCATGGGCAAATGATTAACTCTACATCCTCAAGGGAACTTTTGGTATCCTCATAGCATCCTCATTCACTGCCCAATAAAAAAAAAAGACGTGACAAACATGAGAAAAAAATTATATGTACTTGACATACAAACAAGACAAACATAACAAACAAGTAACACACACACACAAACAAGTATCTATATGTAGTTTCATTATGTCTTGTCTCAATGATAAGATTAGTGACTAGGTGATAGGTTGGATTAGGATGATCATGATGTGATGGGGATATAGGATAGACTTGGATTTGAATAATATTATGATGATTATAATGAAGCTGAGGTGTTGCCCTAGTTTAGGATATAAGGATGGATGACGTGATAAGGTCTTTGAATACTAACTTGGTCTTGAAATCAGATTGAAAAGTGGCCAAGGATGGTGATTAGACAAGTGATGACCAAGGATTACCAATAAACAAGGCCCTACAAGGATCTAATCTAGAAAGGAGACTAGGAAGTGAGGGGATCAAATACCTTTCATGTTAGCAAAAGTGATTGGATGGGTGCTAGACATGAAAAGGAAATGATAAGGATAGTGATGGGATTAAGTACCTTCTATACTAGCAAAGGGTAATTGGATGGGTGCCAGATATGAAAAGACCTTGATATGAAGTGATGGGTGCCAGATTAAAATATTTAACAAGGTGATGTATGTTGATAATACCTAGCCAATATGATGATGAAGATATGATGGGTGACCACTTAGGATTGGTTCCAAGATGGAATGTGGTATCCAAAGATGGGGAAAATATGAGACAGATGGAGATGGATGTGACTAGGGGATTAGGCATAAGATAAAACATGATGGAAATTTTTTGAATTTTTCAAAATTTTATGATTTTTAGGAGTTTTGACATTTTCAAAACATTTAGGGGTTTTTGGGATATAGTATATACACTATACAAATGGGGTTACTATCAAAAAGAATACCAAGCCTAAAAACTAGGATAAGGATGGAGGGATGATGGATGGGATGACAAAGGATGATGATAATAGGGACCAAGGATGAATGGACTAGGGATAGCCACTGACCACATTGTGAAGGAACCAAATGGTTATTTTCCTAAAGGTCCATTGGAAGATATGCCAAAATGGTGTAGGGATAATTATTAAGACACCTTCTTCTTCCTTATAAAGTTCAAGATGGGAAAGAAGAGGAAACAAGATTCATGGTATGATGATAGATGATGGATCAATAGATAATGGAACAAGGAATAAGATGATGGGTGATATAAACAAGGTGGATAAGGGATGTGGCAAGTGGAAAGGATGGAGAGGATATGAAATGGATGGATTTTCCCACAAGTTTTGAGGAATAATATGGACAATAAATTATTCTACCATGATGCCAAAAACTAGTTTTCATCATGGTACTTTCCCAAGGCGCTAGAAGACTGGTTTTCACCATTGGATGAATGATTTTTTTTTGAATTTTTATTGGGCATCTTGATTTATTATATCATGAGAAAGATGCAAAGCATGGAAATTTGATGGATTATTTAGCCAACACCTATTATATGATGTATGTTAAATGTCTAGTTATCTTGGTGGCCTTTAGTGATTCTTGATAGTGATCCCTTCAGATATATAGAATAGGTATCATCATCACCCCTATGAGAGACAATGTTGCTCAAAGAGGTATTGTGGGGTATATATTTGATTAGAGATTGATTTTTTTGTATGGGACTTGAATGGATGATATGATCAAGATATTATGCTATGATGGGTGATGGAGGATTAAGACTAAAATGGATTATAGGATTGTGATAGGATGGGGTGATGGTTGATGGAGTATTAGGAATATTAGTCACATACACTATTAGAGGTATTGGACATTCTTAATTTGATTGGTGCCAAGTGACAAAATACTATAGTAGGTCTAAGATACTTTGTATTTGTAGTTCATCTTTGAGCTGACTATTTGATGGATTATCATCCATATGATTTTGAGCATTTATTTAGATTTGACTTTGGTTACCTCCTGGTGCCTAATTTTGGGCATCACCAGGGGAGATTGATTGATGATTTTGACTTTGATGGGTTCTTAATGTTAATTTATGGCCTTCGCTAGGGAGAGATGATTTTAGATTAGGTTGATGATTTGATTCTTCTTGATTTTGATTGGGGAAATAAAATATTACTTGATTATGATTCATGACTTTTGGAATATTATCTTGGACCTTTGGATTTGTGGCACATATTATGTTACTCAAGGAAGGGTCCAATGATGCATGATCCTATTCATCCTTATGGAGGGAAGTGATTAAATTATTTATGATGGGGATAAAAGGGTCCATAATGGATGAAGATGGTGGTGATGATGTGACAAGTTCAATGAGTAGTGATGGGGAAGAATAGTCTTCATAGGGGTTCCTAGGAGACTTAGTTTTGACATTGGAAAAAATATCTTCAAGATCAACAAAAGAATCACTAGGACTAGCTATAGTAGATGCATCTAAAGGAGAATTAGACTCACGCTAACAATATTTTATAGATAAAGCTTACAATAACTCATTTATTATGTCATCATTTGGAATATAATTAAAAGATATGCTTGGTAATAAATTAGAGGTGTCTAGATTATATGTATCCTCTAAAATATAGGCATTATTATCATCAATGAGAGATGACATTATTGATGAAGAATCTAATTTGGATACGTGTGTTGAACATGATCCCATAAAAGATAAGCCATGTGCTAACTCTGATGTATAAGATGCAATGCTACTAATAGGAGATTCAATCTTTGTGATTAACCTCTCAATGTGGGATATTTGATGTAATGGGTGAGAAGGAGATGATGGAATAATGATGTATTTAAGGAGAGGGTCATGGAAGGGTTCATGAGAGATGGGAGGACTAGGATCATGGGAGATAGACTAAGCTTTGATAAATGATTTGTTAAGGATGGGAATGGTGTCTTAACATTAGCTTGGAGAGGGAAGGGCTTGATCATGATTGATAAGGGGATCTTATAATTCCTCTTTTTGTTCACTTAGGGATTGATATTAATCTGATTCACCATCAATTACTATATCACCATGGTCATTGAAGTCCTAGATAAAATCTTGAAAAGGTTGACATTAATTAATGGTATGCCCCCAAGTTAGATGATATGAACAATATTGGTCATATTTATACCAAGAGGGCTTGGTTTTAGTAGGATCAAGATGTTGGATAGGTGGATAAAACATCATGTTAGTAGTGATAAGTTATTCAAAAAGGGATTCCAATGATATGGGAAGGGGAGTATAAGAACCTGCTTCATGTTGTGACTTAGACGTGAAAACATTAGACTTATGATCAAATGGTGGTGGATATGACTGGGAAAATGGATTTGTGGTGGCCAAGATTGGATTCCCTTTTCTAGTATGGGAATGGTTGGATGGTGGTTTATAGCTAACATATGGAGGATTGGTACTAGATGTTAGGAACCCATGGAAGCACCATTGATTACCATGTACAAGCAACTTAATATGTGGAATTAAACCAAAATCACAAGTAACTAGAATTTAGAAATAACACAAAATATGAGAGACAATACACAACTTGTATTAATACTCTTCCAAAAAATAATTACAACAAAGAGATGCCACACTCTTCCACCTTACAGGTTTGCCACACCAAGTGTTCAGTAATTCACCTTCAAAAGCTCACTCTCTCTCTTACGGTCCCAACACACAACTCAAACACAGAGTTGGTGTTCACCTCCAACCAATCAGTATCACTACTGCCAGTACCCAAGTGCTCCACGCACTCCACAAGTGCTTCACACACTCCAAGTACTCAATGTACTCCAAGTAGATCTCCCATGAACTTGCAACAACCTACAACTCAAATGATCTTACTTTGGAAGGAACTACCTTGCCTTCCTCTTTGCTCTATAACTGAGTACACACTGTACTCTAAGTAGATCCTGCCTGATCTTGCTACCTATTGTGTTGCTGTCACCTTGATCCTGCTGCCACCTGTAGATCAACCTGGTTCTACACACCTACAAACCTTAGACCTCTCACACACATACACCTATAGATCAATGATCTTACTTACCATGTAGATCTCCAAACATGGCCTTGCACACCTGCTGACCAAGATCCTACATACATGAAGAATCCTTTTGATTCTCCAAACTAGCACTCACACTTGGTACTGTGGCACTAGGAGGAACACACCTTGCTCTCTTCACACACAGAAGGAGCTAATATTTTCTCTCTTACTCTCTAGAACAAATTAAAATACAGCCCATGGGTCTATTATATAGCTCCCATGCAAACAATAATTAGACATCTAATTACAATAATTAGATCCGCAACTTCAAGTCTATAATTGACTCTTAACATGTAAACACTTAGTTCATTAACAAATTGTTCATGTAACTGACAATTCCATAATTACACAAGTGACTGACATCAGTCCCTGTCTGCCTGGAGGTGATCGACGTCAGCCAATCCCTGACCGACGTCGGTTGCTCTTCTCACTGTATATGACCAACGTTGGTTGATCAGACCAACGTCAGTTACTCTGCCACTCAGCAACCTCTTAGAAACCTCCTTACCTATTTACATCAATGAAGCTTTTAGCTCCACAACCTAACAATCTCCCACTTGGAGATAAATAGCTACACCTATACCTGTACCTATACTCTATCTAATCTGTTTCCTGGCTTGTATTCCTCTTCAAGATCAACCTTGAAGACCAACCACCACAACCCCTGTGGTGAACCTCCTGTCATCCAAGTAACCTACTACATCTGCATCTACAAACACATGTAGAAAAGAACTTGACCTTGCATAACATGTGCACCTACTGCTGGTCCCTCTCAGATACCTGAGAATCCACTGAACTGCCCTCCAGTGCTTCTTTCCTAGATTAGCTCTAAACTTTCTGACAACACCCACTACTTGGGCAAACTCAGGTCCAGTATGCATGTACTTAACCTCATCATGTGAATCAAGACACTATTCATAGAATTGTCTAACCCATCGTCATGCTAACTAGCTTCACACAATCATCTGGAGACAAAATCAACCTGTGATCTTCCATGTCTCTAGAACACACTCATGCCAAAGAATTTTGCTGCTCTAAATTCGTCATGACATGCCACTGAACTAACCTTACCCTTAGCTCATCAAAACCATATATGTTTGAACCTATACCAAGCTCATCCTCCACATACAGTAACAAGATAATGTCATAACCATCATCCACTTGGTAAGACAAACACAATGGTTACACTGACATTGACTAAAGCCCTACTTTGTCATCCACCTGTCAAAACTTGTACCACTATCCTGCAACTTCCTCAAGACCATATGACCTAACCTTCCATCTCACATATCCATTCTCTCTATTCTTAAACTAAGGTATCCATTCATCTCTCAATGCTTTCTTTCAGCTGGCAACCCTACCAAATCTCCCATTTGGTTTTGCATCCTGTTCATGCCATGCTCCCACTGTTTCCTGGATCCTTCCTGCTCTGCAGTGAGCAATGAGTATAAAGAAGAGGAACAATGAATTTGAGGCTTACTTACCCTTTCAATCCTCCATATGGGCATTTGAGACTCCTTGACATCTTGTTGTCTACCCAAAATATGTCTCAATGATCGACCTCAGTCACCACATAATCTGCATCCGACCGACATTGGTTCCATGCGACTGTCCTTTCTATTGACACCAATTTTTTTGACTGACATCAATCACCTAGTTTTTGACGTCAATTCTCTAACCGATGCCAGAAGCCACCCTACCTGACACCACTAGCTCTGGTCTACACATGACCAACATTGGCACCTCTCTGTTCAACGCCAGTTCCCCTTGACCAACGTCGGTAACTGTGTTCACCTATGAGTGATGACTTTTTTACCCACAAGCTCTCCATGGATCAAAACCCTATCCAAACTGCCCTACTCAGAGATGTCTAGCCTTCTCCACTTATCTTTGTCCATCATCTCCTTGAAGAACACCAAGGCTTTCCAGTTCTTAAGTTTATCAAATACATCAGTCTTCCTTTTCCTACAATAAATCCAATCCTTTTTTGTAGCATCTCACTGCTCACAAAAATCTCGGTCTATGCTCTCCGAAGCTAAACTCTTACCATTTTTCTTAAGAACATCCATTCCCTTCTCACTTATGTGGCCAAGCCTATAAAGCCACACCTGTGCAACAGAAGTGGAATCAGTAATACAAGCAAGTAGATAAAGAGTACCTGCTTTCTTACCACCAGCTAATTCAAATGCATCCACTGTGAGAGTTCCTGTGCATCTCTCATCACCCAAATTACTTGAAGCAATTAGCCACATCTTCAAGACTAGGACCTACATGACCTTCTTCAACACCCATGTGTTGGCCACCTACAATTTCAGCAACACTTCCCCTTTGCCAATACTATGACAAGGCTCACCAACCCCTCTATTTGGGGCTGCATGGAAAGAGGCAATAGAATCTATGAACCAAGAGTCTACTTTATCCAAGGAACATCCCAAATCATCTTGTGCAATAACACCTACAATATCTACTTCTTTAATTCCTTCATGTTGATCTTCTACCAACCAACAATATTTCTTTTCCTACTCTTTCTTTTCATAAGACCGTAATTGACCATTCGTGATTTTCAATTCCTCCATTCTTAGTGTACTTTCTTCTACCATTGCTATACTCTCACTCAATCAAAAACCCCTAAGAGTGACCTGTAACTAAACACAAACCTGTTCCCTGTAACCTTAGCTCTGATACCAACTGTTAGGAACCCACGGAAGCACCATTGATTACCATGTACAAGCAACTTAATATGTGGAATTAAACCAGAATCACAAGTAACTAGAATTTAGAAATAACATAGAATATGAGAGATAATACACAACTTGTATTAATACTCTTCTAGAAAATAATTACAACAAAGAGATGCCACACTCTTCCACCTTATAGGTTTGCCACACCAAGTGTTTAGTAATTCACCTTCAAGAGCTCACTCTCTCTCTTACGGTCCCAACACACAACTCAAACACAGAGTTGGTGTTCACCTCCAACTAGTCAGTATCACTACTACCAGTACCCAAGTGCTCCACACACTCTAAGTACTCAATGTACTCCAAGTAGATCTCCCATGAACTTGTAATAACCTGCAACTCAAATGATCTTACTTTGGAAGGAACTACCTTGCCTTCCTCTTTGCTCTATAACCGAGTACACACTGTACTCCAAGTAGATCCTGCCTAATCTTGCTACATGTTGTGTTGTTATCACCTTGATCCTACTGCCACTTGTAGATCAACCTGGTTCTGCACACCTACAGACTTTAGACCTTGCACACATATACACCTGCAGATCAATGATCTTACTTACCATGTAGATCTCCAAACGTGGCCTTACACACCTACTGACCAAGATCCTACATACATGAAGAATCCTTCTAATTCTCCAAACTAGCACCCACACTTGGTACTATGGCACTAGGAGGAACACACCTTGCTCTCTTCACACATAGAAGGAGATAATATTTGCTCTCTTACTCTCTAGCACAAATTACAATACAACCCATGGGTCTATTATATAGCTCCCATGCAAACAATAATTAGACATCTAATTACAATAATTAGATCCACAGCTTCAAGTCTATAATTGGCTCTTAACATGCAAACACTTAGTTTGTTAAAAAACTATTCATGCAACTGACAGTTCCAAAACCGCACAGGCAATCGACATCGGTCCCTGTCTACCTGGAGGTGACTGACATCGACCGATCCCTGACCGACATCGGTTGCTCTTCTCACTGTATATGACCGATGTCAGTTAATCAGACTAACGTCAGTTGCTCTACCACTTAGCAACCTCTCAGCAACCTCTTTCCCTATTTGCATCAGTGAAGCTTTTAGCTCCACAACCTAACACTAGATTCACATAATAGGGCTCAGATGGGAGGTGCAATAAGTTGAAGGGGATCAACACCTTTGGTAAGTGGTACAACCATCATAATAAGTCACAAAAGGATCTCATCCTTGTTGGAATGTATGTATTGGTCAATAAATATGGGGTACAGTTCCATGGTTATGGTTGATAGATGATGGACGATGTAGGTAGGATAAGTATTGGATAAGGTTATTAAACAAAATAGATTGAAAGGATTGAGCTAGTATGATAAACAATTATTTGGATGAGAGGGACTAATGGATTAAATATTATGATCAAATGTCAACTAATAGTGTAATAGGTGATAACAACTTATCAATAATTCATATTATCAAGCTAGTAAATTGATTGGGAATGTGTTGGGTGCCTAACATTCAAAACTAGCAAGAGGATGATATGATGGGTGCTAGTAATGAATAAGGCATGATGATTGGACTAGATTAGATTGATGGTTTTGGTAGATTGAGAGTGACAAGGTGACAAGATACTAACAATATATTGACTATGATATGAGATTTGACCAAGTGGATTAGGATGATAGGTGGACAAGATGATAGGGTGATAGGATTAACTCAAAATCATAGACCAATTTGCTCAAGCTAGGATGGGGTAGAATTAGATGATGAAGATGATTGGGATAATGGAATAAGGATAGGTGGGATGATAAGTGATTTGTTTTATACATGTACATGACTTATAATCCAACTAGGATAAGATGAGTTGATGACTAGATGGGTGATGAAGGCAAGGTCAAGTCAAGTGATCGGGTATGGATTTAAGATAAGATGTGGATGATGAGGTATGACTAGGATGTGATTATGGGATGACTAATGAAATATGGGTCTAGTGATGAGATGTGATTAAAATGATGTACAAGGGAATGAATTATGTACAAGAAGGAAAAATAAGAATATATAAGGTGATGGGATAATGAGACAAGATGATATGGGGATGATTAGGACTATAAATGAGGTGGACTTAGGATGGAATGTGGATGGTGAGAAAATATGGGATTAGGATAGGTGATGGTTTATGATCAAATATGTAATGGGGTGATGTTAATAAAAGGATATGGGAATGATTAAGACTATGGTGTGATTGATGGAGAAGGCAAGGTCAAAGTGAGGTGTGATTGGCTATGGATGAGGTAGTTTTAGGCTATGTAGGTGATAAGGGTATGACCATGATGGGGTGATAGGATTATGACAAGGTGGTGGTAAAAGATAGAATAAAATTAAAAATATGTATGATGGGATGATAGGATGTCAGATATATAAGATAAAATGTGGGTGATGGGAATGTGGTTAATGATAAGGGGATATGACTTGGATTAGGATGGGATAAAGACAAGATGAATGTATGAGAGAATAAATTATGTACAAGGGGATGGATTTTGGGATATATAATATGATGATTAAGATGAAGAGTGATGATTAATGATAGATGGAGATGGGTAGACTAGGATGCAATAAAGATAATATGGTGGATGGGATATAGATAATAGGTACAAGATGGATGATGATAAGGATAATGATAATTATGATAGGTAAGTGGATGAGAGAGATGACTAATGATGGGTGATAAAAAATTAGAATATTTACAATGGGATGATGATAAATATGTACAAGGATATACAAGACATGATGTATGATGGGATTATGACTAAGATGTTGATTAGGATATAGACAAAGGATAATAGGATAGGGATGTATAAGGTGATAGGTTATGTATATTATGGGGAATGACTAAACTAGGAAAATGATAAATATAATATGTACAAAAAATGATGCAATATGATGATTAGGATGTGAAGTGATAGGGTATGACTAAGATAGGATAAAGACAAGATAAGAGGGGATAGGATAAATGGGTAATGCCAAGGGTATGCAAGATGATAGGTTGGTATGTATAAGAGGATAATATATGTTCTATGGGATAATTCTATAGGTGATGGTGATGTGCTCAATGATGAGTGGGTATGACTATACAAGATGGGGGAGGGGATAAAACATAGACAATGATATTTACATTGGGATGATGACTAAGATGTTGATTAGCATATGTATAAAAAGGAGGATAAGATAGAGATGTGCAAGGTGATATAATGATGATGATGGAATATATAAGGTGATATGTATAAGGGACCTAAATAAGATTAGATAGGCAAAGGCTAACTCGACTCATAAATAGTACGGGTCTAACACAACACATACCCAATCAAGCAAGCCACAACCTATAATTAGTAAACTCAAGGGTGTGTAACTTGATGTCCACACCATATAATGGCTACATAAGTGAGGCTATAGTCTAGTGACCCATTATGAAATTTACCAAACCCTCTCAACCTTGCTTTCACTTTATGGTCACTAGGGCACTGTTACTGACGTTGACATTGGAACACCTGTTATAACTGAAAGTTCCTATGCTAGGTTGAATGGGCTCTCTAGGGGTGTCCCCAATATACATGAAGGTACATTAAGGCCCAAGTTTGTATAGGGTGTTATCTAATGCCTGGTTCAAATAATTAACTCTTACCCTTCATGGATGACCTATATAGGGTCAACCGCTTAGCCTCATGATAGTTGTCCCTGATTGTTATACTCCATTAGAACGTGGATTTTGGTTAGTGTGTGGTGATGAAATCCACGATACTAACCCATATAGACTAAGCCCATGTGTGGGTGTCAATTCCTCATCATGTGTTATCCTAAAGGAAAGCTTAATCAAACAAGCAAGTGCATGATATAATTAAATAACCACTCTAATTACCTATGTGAGCTCCACATGATATGATGAATTATGTACAAGCAAATGAGACACACACACACACACACACAACAATAAAATATTTACAAGTAATAGTAAATAAGACAAGGATTTATTTAATCTAACAATTTAATAATTATGATAAAATGTAAAGAAAATTAATCAAAGTGGCACCCCTCCATATAAACACCAAGGTCAAATATCTAATAGGGGTGCCAAAAAGTCCTCAAAATCTTGCAAAAGAGATTAGTTATTTCAGATCTACAATCCTATGAGTACACAAGGCAATCCCACAACTAGAATGCACAATCCTGCTAGTCAAATACAATACCATGAGACACTAATGGTGGGATTATCAGCTGACCATCATAGTCAAACAATATCACTACTCTGGCCTGCGATCTCACTACTAAAGAAAATATCCAAATAGCAATATTGCAAGTCTTGGATTAACTATGTAAGTTTGACCTAAACTAATGACAATCTACAAAAACCTATAAGATCATAAAATAGTTACAGGGCCTTGTTTTTAATATGATTAATAATAATCACACTATTATAAGACCTTGAAACTGACCTTAAATGTACTAAATTACAATATCATGACTCTGAGTAACAACCCCACTATTCATAGGGCAATCCCACAATTATAAAAGTAGTGGTATTGCAATATATGACTATGTCAATAAGATGAAATGTTAGCAACTTCCCTTATGTCTAAAAAACCCTAAAAGATAGAATATTCCTATAAATGGACCTTTAAATATCAAAGTGATACTAAATGAACTATGGCAGGTAATGTTTTGAAGGAAAGTTGTTGATAAAAAAATGGAATGCTTTGAAAACTTATAGCCCATAGAACCTTAATTCTCTATTGGACAAAGCTTGAATGCCTGAAATTAGTAAACCAAATGTGGAAAGGGAGGGATTTTACCAATTTTTTGATAGATATGAAATATCATGACTCAAGACAACAATACCACTAGTCACAGGGCAATATCACAACTTGTAAAATGGTGGGATTGTTTGAAATATCTGAATAGCTTACCTTGTGCAGAAATATCACCTTATCCTACACATATAAAACAACATCCCTAAAGACAAATGTAAATTCAATCTAACAAATTTAAAAAATATAATATTCTCAATAGGAACCGCAATACCACCACTAGAATCAATAATATCATGAGTTGCAAGGAAATCCTGTGACTATTAGAGTCATGGTATTGTCAGTCCTAAAACCCTTAACCGCTAACAACCTAACCCACAATATCATGACTTAGATTAATAATACCACTACTTATAGTACAATCCCATGACTTTCTTGAAACATGTGAAAAATAAAAAATTTGAGCTTGATTCCACTTCAAGTTGGTCCTGCAATCACCTAGAGTAATTCCATCAAGAGTGTTAGCCTAAATAAAGGAGGTTTATCCCACTATGGGTGGCACAATGTTCACCAATTTTAGGATTCAATAAATATTATCACATGACAATATGCACCCAAAATTAATGAAACCAATAGGAATAGATAGAGAAAGTAAATTAGAATAGATAGAGCTTGCTCACCATCACTTTTACCTTCTCATGGCTCCATTCCAAGACTTGAACTTGTGTGATTGAACTTGAAATCTTGATTTTTGGATTGCTTATAGATGCTTGAAAATGGCTTCTAAGAGACTATGGATGTGAATAATGGCTTGATAAGTGCTTAAATGGCTTGCTTAGGATTCACTTGCTCATGCATTCACACATTCCTTAATTAGTCTTGAGCAAAGGGAGGTGGTTTTGTTTTATAGGCAAATGGGGGGAAGATCTATGGTCCAAATTTAAATTTGGGTCATCAAGATCAATGGTTGATAAATTTCCATGGAATTTTTAATTCCATGGAAATCTCTAGAATAGGAAAATTCTAGAGGAAGAGGGCTAAATTGGAGAGATTTCTAGAATCCTCCAATTCTAGAAATCTCCCCATAGGGTTTAGGGGTTTAGGGGAGGCTAGTATAAGGTGTTGCGTGGGTAGTTGGAATATTTTTGAATTTAAAATTATTTAATGGGATTATGGAGTAGGTTAGTAGGTAATGGGGTTTATTAAGGGCTAAATGAGGATTAGGATTCCTAGGGATGTAGGAATACCTAGGGGATAGGCTAGTAGGTGGTTAGGTGGGGTTACACGAATTAAAAATTCCCATGTAATAGATAGTTAGAATTAGACTAGGATAATGGGATATTAGGATATAATTAATGAGGTAATGGGATAAATAATGTTAGTGATTAAAGTATTATGGAAAGGGGATATTAGATATATGGCTAGAAATAGGATAAATTAGCGAGATAAAAAAGGTTAAGAAAAATTAGTGTTGAATAATAGGAATATTAGTCGACTGTAATAGAGCAAGTGATTTTAGGTGCATACACTCTAAAAAATTTTAAGCTCATATCCTTGTATGTTCTCTCAATAAGCTCTTAAACCCTATTTTTTTGTGTAAGAACAATCTTGTAGCCATTCATAGTACATGCAAATTATTGCATGAATTCAAACTAAGTATTGGATTAGTTGGATACATCTCATAATATTATATTACAAGTTTTATTTTTATTTTAAAATTTTTCAATTTTATGAATAATCATTAAATCACTCTCGGCCTTCTAAAACCCAAAAAACACTAAAATAGGGTTTAGCAATTAAAAACATGGTTATAACATTGTTTTTATCCATTCAAAATTTGTAAAAATTTATAGGAAGGTGGAAAACCCTATGTAATAACCATTTAAAGTCTTTGGTTAAAGATAAATACCCTATGTAGATGAAAAAATATGATTTTGTTCTAATTTTGTGTAGGTTCTTTTCAGAATGAGTCACGAGTCAATTTTGACTCAAATTACTTGATAAAGAGATCAAAAACCTATTTAGAAGTTTAAATAATTTTTTAAATATCATATGATCTACAAGAAGTGGTTTCTAATTCTTGAATTTATCTAATAGGCCTTTTGACCTATTGAAATTTCATTAGGCCTAAAAACCAAAAAAACAAAGTCCTTGAATAGAGTTTGTTCTTTTGAGAAACCAATGAGTTAATATTGGTTTAAATACAAAAAAAAAGTCTCAAACTATTTTAAGTGTTATTAAAAGCTATCCAAAAGAATATAAATAAAAAATCATTATTTTGGAAGGCTAAATGATTGAAATGGTATTGTAGCAGTCTTAAGGTTGAATATTAAATTTGAGGTCCTAGAGTGAACTATTAAATATCTAAATCCATTGAAAGGGTTTCCATGAGTGTAATGGTCATACCTTGAGTCTATGAATGACATTAAAGATTAATTAAGTTTAAATAAAGTATTTATAAATAGATTTGGCTATAATATAAAATACTAATCCTAAATTTGCAGATTGTCTTTGAAAAAAGTTTTCAAAGAAAGGCTTTTAGTGTCATCAAAAAACCTAATCAAAGCAACCTCCAAATTATAGTATAATTATATTTAAAATATGTAATTATGTGAAATTAAATTATCCTCTATTTATAAATGAATTTAAGGGGTATTCATAGCCAAGGATTGACCCTAAACCATCTCAATAATTAAACTGACAAGGTTAGCCAGGTTGACCTTGTTAGGCCTCAAACTAGGTCATCTTGGGCCTCTAAAGTTCCATAATGTGTGTTAAATTCCTAATAAGGTTGATCAGTTCAACATAGTATAAAAATGAGTAAAAGGGGTTTTTTCTTCATTAGGGGATATATTAGATGGTGAATTACTTAGGAGAGTGTATAAACAGGTTTTTATTACTTAGGTAATTAGACAAGAGTATATTGTAGCAATTTAGGTAAGGGTATAGGGTCCAAAAATATTGTGAAGCACCAAAGGTATTCCAACCCCTTTCCTGATGCACCCTTTAAGGCATGAACTTAGAGAGATTGAGACTCAACATGTTCATGTGAGGGAGAAAGCATTAGTAACTAATACAGTTTAAAAATATTATGTGTATACACATAAGCTCTATATGACAGTATATTTCTCAAACCCTAATTCTTCACCTTAGGTTTTTCACCTTACCAAAAATGGATTAATGGGATATTTAATTCAAGTTGATCTCAAGGACCCATTTATCAAAGAGCATTGTGTACATATCTAGTACTCAAAATATAGCCTCAAACATATGTAGTTCTCTCCAAAATGTGGACTTGTGTGTGCACAAGGGTGTAATATGTTATATGTAAGGGCATGAAATGGTATATCTTGTAACTTAAAAAATACTACTCATGGGTTGTTATTTTAATGATCCAAACCTATAATATGATTTCTCCTATGATTGATATATAAATAGGTAAGAATAAGGTAGTATAACTTAGTTGTGTAATTGATTGAATTAGCTTGAATAGATACTTACTTGGTATTTACTAGATGAATAATGAGTAGTCTTTGATTTGTATTTATACCACCCCTTTTTAAAATATATCACATAAGGGTTAGACAAGATAAATAAGATGATGCATATGCTTCAAAATATTTTTAATTTGTATACCTTTTGAGTTATGGACACTAGGTAAGGAAACTAAACACTAACATTGATATTAGTGTCTTTATATAAAATGCAAGCATCTGATAGGGTAGAAATGTTTTGAAGATTTGTAATTAATAGTGATGGATATAAATCATGTTGTAATATTTATGTAGTTTAAATGTGATCTAGGTCATTAGAATGATAGGGTCAGTCATGTTGGGTGAATATTTTGTCACCAGCTGACTGACGACAAAATAGGTGCATCAACCACAGCATAAGGAGATTTATACAATAAAATAGATGTGGTGGCCACATCCAGATTGAGATAAATCTTTCCTCTCAGCAAGGAGAGGTTCCCTATAAACTATAGTATACTATAGATAAGCTGAAAATACACTCAGGGGTGAAATCATACCATCCATCTCTCTTTTTTTAGAGATGATGTTAATAGAATAGAGGAGAATTTTGGTGTAATTACTGAAGGCACTTCTCTTCTTTCAAAAGTGATATTCAGCCAATAGCAGGATTCTTCCTGGGTAGTAACAGAAACCATAAGAAACCAACAAAAGCACAAAGTCTTTCATTGTCTCTCCTACTGATTAGAACAAAGTAACATAGTAGGATTAAATGTAGCTCAAAGTCTGAACCTAAAACTACAACAAAGTAAAGGATAACAAAAGGATAAAGAGAGCTAAAGTCTCTCTTGTATCCTTTACACAAAACACAGACTGAAGAAAATTATGTTAGTATAAAGTCTCCCACAGTCAGCTTCAAGACATCTTATAGCTTGCTTCCACTTGTTCTGCTTGTTTGATTAAATGGACAAGACTGTATTTAGGAAATAAACATAGGAAAAATTTATTGGATGGCACAAGCTTATTCCAACAGAAAGTTTGAAATGTCACTTGCTTTCTCATTCATTTAACAAAATATGATTAACAATCTAAGCTCAAAGTCTCAAGATTGCCTCTCAATTTGGGCAGAGCTTCACTTTTGATAACGGAGAGATCTCCTTTTACAAAATGAGAGATTACAATATATAACATCACAAGAAAGACTTGGGTGCTTGTTTTCATGAAAATAGCCCATGTTGAACTGAATGCATTGAATATCTGTGAAAGGGCCATGTTGGAATAGGTCATCAGCCTTGATTTTGGCATTTTGAATCATCTCAAATGTCTCTTCCTAAGCATGGGTTGTCTGGTCTTCTTTATGACACTTACACGGTTATCCATTCACCTTTACTCAATGCAAAAAAATAGGTCACACCTTTGAATGCTTATGTTCTCTGATGTCCACCTGGTAGACTGTTCCACCTACTAGAAATAACTCTCCTATAGATATTTTTAGATTTCTTATAGTTTTTCTCTCTTTTCTTGCCACATTTTTCCTCTTCTTGGTAATATGAGCTCTCAAGGCTATCTTCTCACTTCCTGCAAGCTCTTTCATCTCCTTTCTAGGCTAGTTGTTGAACTTGTTCTTGGGCCTTTTTAAAATCAACAGTTATTCCATCACCCTAAAATTGACATCTGCAGGGATGGCATGGTCGCTTGAACCTCTTTGAACCTTGAACCTTGAACTCTTTTGGTTTAAAGGTTCAATATTTTGTAAAGGGCCACGTTTTCTCTCTTTTTCTTCTTCGGTTGAACCATTTTTTTGAGTTTCTTTCTAGAATCTTCCACTTCCTTCATTCGCTCAAAGCTTCCTTTAGAACTTTGAACCTTTGAACCCTTTTAACCATTAAACCTTTTGAACTATTTTGGTTCAAGGTTCAACGACTCAATCTTCACTCTTCAAATTCTTTTATTCTCTAAGTCGTTTGAACTTATGGAACTCATTGAAACTTTTAAACCTTTGAACCATTTTGGTTCAATGTTCAATGATTCAATGGTTCAATCTTATCTCTCTGAATTCTTTGAAGTTTCAAACTCTCTGGATCCTTTCATTTTCTAAGTCCATCAAACTCATTGAATTCATTAAACTTTTGAACTCATTAAACCATTTTGGTTCAAGGTTCAATGGTTCAACAGTTCAACTTCCACTCTTTGAAGCCTTTTTTTCTTTAAGTCTGCCAAAGTCTTTGAACCTTTGAACCTTGTGGAGGTAGGGTTCAATGATTCAATAGTTCAAAGTGGTTTATTCTATTTGTTTGAAGCCCACTGTTAAGTATTTTGATCAAACCTTTGTGTTGAACCATCCTCAAAACACTAAGGAAAAGCCGCAAGTGTTTTGAACCTTTTTTAAAGAAAGCCTACCTATTGAACCTGTGACTTCTTTAGCTAAAAAGGCTTGAATATTTGAAAAAACTTAACTGCTCAAAATATTTTGAAAGAAAGAGAGCATTTTGTCCTATAGGATCAAAATGGTTGGCCTATTGTCCTTAAAAGAAAGTGATAGATTTTGGGAACAACAACTGGCTCCAGTTGGGGAACTTCCATCGATTGAAAATAGAAGCAATTAAAGGGAGTAGAAACTAGAATCTCAGTGCCTTCATCTATGCCATTGGGCTATGAAGTCATGCTTACCCAAAAAAAAGGCACCAAAAATAAACGGCACCAAAAATAAATGAAAAACACGAAACAAAGAAAGACTATACATATATATATGGACTTATCTGATACTTCAAGGATTGAAGTGCTTCAGATGTTGCCCACTGTGAGGTAGAGTAAATGGTGTTCCATCTTGATATCTCAGCAAGAAACTATTTTCACCATTTAAATGATGAATGACAAATGGGCCTCTCCACAGGGAATCCAATTTTCCATGCATTCCTTTTGGTTCTCTCCTCTTGTCCCACAACAAGAATTGATCTCCAACCTAAAAATCATAGATCTTTGCTTTTTAGTCAGAGAGTCTCTTCACCAGACTTTGATGTGTAGTAATTCGGTCCACCACCATAGTTTGTTGCTCATTAAGCTCAGTCAAGCACATGATCCTTTTATCAATGGAACTTTCAAAAGTTGAATCTTCCACTACCTTTGCTAAATTTAACATTGGTAACTCTAGGGTGATTGGTATCTCTGCATTAAGACCATACAAAAATTGAAATGGGGACATACCAATTTCCCTCTTGGATGTAATTCTGTCTACCCATAAAGCATCAAGCAATGCTTTATGCCAGGTTCTTTGATTGTCATCTACAAGCTTCCTGATAATGGTCACCAGGTTCTTGTTGCTTGATTTTACTTGACCATTTCCTTGTAGATGATAGTTAGAAGAGTGGGACAGAATAATCCCATAATAGTAGCAAAACTAGGTGATCTCATGAGAAGACAAACAAGTTGCATTATCTGTTACAATCTTGGTTGGGACCCCAAACCTAGAAATAATGTTTCCCTTGAGGAAATTACATACCACCTCTGAAGTGGCATGCTTGACTAGAATGGATTTCACCCACTTGGTAAATTAGTCAGTGGTTGTAAGGACATAATCATGTCTAGCACTCAAGGATGGATTTATAGTGCTAATGAAATCAATTCCCCATTACTGAAACAGCTCTTCTATCACCACAAGCTTAAGAGGTAATGCAGCCAACTTGGGTTTTCCAACGAATTGTTGACATAGCTCACATCTACACACCCAAGCATATGAATATTGAAACATAATAGGCCAATAGTACCTAGCTCATATAATCTTATGGGTAGTCATAAGTGCAAAAAAATGTCCTCTACAAGCCAAATTGTGGAAGGACTCCAAAAATTTGTTCTACTACGCTTTATCCATGCAGTGAAAGAATACCCCATCAAGGTTCCTCTTATACAGACTATTGTCCCATAAGACAAAGTTGGCAACTTTAAACTTAATAGTCCTCTTTTCTTTATGAGACAGGTGAGTAAGACACTCACCATAGGTAAGGAAATAAGCAATATTTGAATACCACTCATTCATAGTGGTGACAAAGAGAACTGTTGGCATGTCTTCAACTTCTATTTCTTCATACCCTACTTCTTCTGGTATGTTATCAATAATTAATTGGTAGAGGCCCCTTTCTAGCACAAGATTCATTTGTTTGATAACAAGATTCATTAGTTTGATTACAAGATCAAACTCCTAGATTTTGGCAATCTAATTACCCCTTTTGGTCCCAAACTCCTGCTGAGTTAGTATGGACTTGACTATTGTGTCAGGAACTAGAGCAACAGTGTGTGAGTTCAAGATGTAAAAATGGAAGTGCTTTACCACCTTTACCATAGCATAAGCATGATTCTCTATGTTTGAATACTTTAGCTCATGAAATTTAAGAGGATAGCTCATAAAGGAGATGGGAGATTCCACACCTTTGTTATGTTGAACCAAAATGGATAAAAGCGTATGTTTAGAAGCATAGTTGTACATCATGAAGTCTTTGGTGTAATCAAGACAAACTAGAATTAAGGCATGGGTGATAGCTTCCTTGATGTCTTGAAATGCTGACTTGCCTTCTTTAATCTAGCTAAAAGTGGATTTGCCTTTCATCATATTGACAATATGGTGAGTCTTCTCTATGAATTCGAGAATGAACCTTCATAATAAATTTACCTTTCTAAAGAAAGAGTGAACTACAGTCTTACTAGTAGGAAGAGAAAGATATTGAATAGATTTGACACTTTTTGGGTCAATCTTTATGCCTTCTCAGGATACAGTGTGACTAAGAAGTTTACCTTTTGTAATCCCAAAAATGGACTTCTTAGAATTAAGAGAAATACCATTCTACCTACATCACTCCAGCACTTATTGTAGATGATGCACATGATCAAGATGATGTTTAGAAAAGACTGTAAAGTTGTCAAGGTATATCACACTAAATTTACCCATTTCATTTCTGAAAGCAAGATCTATTACTCTTTATAAGGTGGCGCCAGCATTGATCAAGCCAAAAGGCATTCTGTAATATGCAAAGGTGCCCCAAGGTGTTGTGAAGGTGGCCTTATGTTGGTCTGCTTCAACAACTTCCACTTGATTATATCCTGAAAAGCCATCTAACATTGATAACATTTTAGTGCCAGTCACTATCTACAGCAGCTGATCCATGATGGGCAGGGGCTAGTTGTCCTTTAAAGATGACTGATTCAAATTTTTGAAATCAACACACAATTATATTTCTCCATTTTTATTTCTTACAGGGACTATATTCATAACTAGGTGGAATGATGGATTGGGAAAATAATTCTTGCATTCAGCATTTTCTGTATTTTAGACAAAATCATGCTTGATATCTTGGGGTTGTACTACCTTTGCTTCTGCTTATGAAGCAATGACCCAATCTTGAGAAGAATTTCATGCTTGATTTTTTTAGGTCTGCGAGATTTCAGATCATCATATGAATATGCCAAAACATCAATGTAATGGTGAAGTAGAGTGATAAATTTGAGTTTTTCATCAAGGGAACAACAATTCTAAATGTTGACCATTTTTGGATTGTCTTCTGTACTCAAATTTATTTGATCAAAATCTTTGGAGGATTTAGAATCTATTTGTTGTTCCTTGATAAACTTATCATGCTTATCAAAAAAAAATTCAAGAGAAATTAATCCTTTGAGAATTTTATTCCCTTTGAGTTGAAGGAACTCTTCATCAGTTTTTGAATTTGTTTTAGGAGCTGATTTCCATGGTGGAGATTGACTACTTTTAAAATGTAGCTTCTCAAAGATGTCCATTTGTTCCATAAAAGCAATGATTTAGTTGTCACTATTGAACACTTACCAATGGTTAGCATTATCAAGTACACTTGGTTGAAAGACCAACTCGATAGTGTACCTATCTTCTTTGAAATCTTGGTAAGGGACCAAGAGAGTTGAAGAGATGGCTAATGCATCTGCATGAATATTGAATTCTCTGGGCATGGTAAAAATATTGAAAGCATCAAAGCTTTCAATACAGTCCCATACCAGATTGTGATAATGTCACAATATTTCATTCTTGGTTTGATATAAGTTCCTCACCTGACAAACCACCAGCTCAGCGTCCCCTTTGGCTTGAAGGACTTTAACACCTTTATCTTGAGTAGCCTTTAATCTGAGCAGCAGTGATTCATAATTAGCATTGTTGTTAGTGTTATTAAACTACAACTTATATGCATAGGGAAAGATATCTCTTTGAGGAGATATTAAAATAACTCTAGCTCCAGAACTAGTAGAAGAATTGCTGCCATCGAATTCTAGAATCTAGATATTATCAAAATCTGATTTTTTTTCAAATTTTTCTTCATTAGGGAGAGAAGATCATTTTTCATCTATATTGCACCCTACCAATTTTTCTGATGTCTTATCTAAATATTTTAGATTGTCACCTATGGAACTTTCATCTACTGAAACATGAATGTCTTCAGTAAATAAAAAGTAATTACCCATGCCTAAAGACTCAAACAAAATTTGAGCTTCAAGGGTTGAAGTTTGAGTGAATATATACTTTGATTCCTTCTCAGGAAGTAGCCTTTATATGATTCCCTTGACAGGGATCCTCACCTCAGACAGGTCCATGCTTAATTCTCCACCAACATCTTTGCAAAAAAAATTCCCAAGAAGAATGCCATAGGAGGCTGGGATGTCAGCCACTAGGACTGTCATTTTGATTCTCTTATTTGGGAAGGCCACAAATGCAAATTGAGCATATTTGATTTGTCCTAGCAAAGGCACTTATTTGTTTTCCATGGAGAAACATCTCCCAAAGGTCTTAGTTAGTGTGAGACCAAGAGATTCTGCCACCTTAACAGGCATGACATTGTCAAAAGCTCCTGAGTCTATAATGCAATTATTCAGCTAATGACCATTTATCAATAGGGAGACATAAAATAGTTCTTTCTAAGGGTAGCTGAAGGATTAATCACAAGATTATTTTAGGTAGGTGTGTTCTTTGGGGGAATAGGAGTTACTTTCAAAATATCTTGTCCTGCAGGGATGGTTTTATTTTTAAGGCATTCAACAAGTCTATCCAACTGCTTAAGGTTAGATTGCAAGAATTCAAACTTAGATATTTGAATTTTGGTCTTCTTAACATGGTCAATTATATCAAATGACTGAAATGAATTAGAGATAGAGGAAGGCAGTCCACCAATCTAGTTTTTGCTAGGTGTAGGACTGGTCTATGAATTTGAAGCAGAAGGTGAACGAATATTTGAGGTACTTACTTTTTTATTGCTCACCAGGTCCTTTGATTGGAAACAAAGTGAAGTTCCTCATTTAGAAATTGAAATTTCTAGTCGAGATTCTTTCCCTATTTTTATTTTATCTACTTGTTGAGCTGACTAGTTCTGGGACCTGGTAAATACAATGTATGATCCATCAAATGCTTCACCTTTACTTCTGGGTTCATCCTGATAATTCAAGAAACTAATGTTGGATTCACCAACTAATTCTTCTTGGCCTTCTACAAAGAGATCAGCATCATCTTCTTGGTTCAACTTAAGTTGGAAAGAAAAATTAGATTTAGTTTCAAGATAACCAACTGCTGAGTTAGCTAGTACTACTTTAATGGCAAGCTTCCCTAGTGGGGGAGGAAGGTGATTTGATTTCCCTTGATTTTTTGCAGCATTACCCTAATATGACTAGTTGGAAAATGTCCTCCTTGGTATATTTTGATAAGAAGAAGGAGCAGACATCCCTTACACCATTTGCTTTTTGAGAGCTAGTAATTCATTTGCTAGCTTTTGCACCATAGAATCAGTGGTGCATGTGGAAGAATATTCAGAAGATGAAGAAGATTTATTTCTATTAAGATCTCTTCTTATCTTTCCTACCAAGATAAGGTCATCTTCAACCTTAGTCACCAAAATTTGAGCTAAAACAAGGTCTATGTGGCTAGCCTACCTCAACTAAAACCTCACTTCAGGAAGCTGAGAATTGATGAAGAAGCATTTGATATTCTCAGCTGTCGACTGAGCAATTGTGGGAATCTTGTTCCTCATCTTGTCAAATTTAGAAATGAATTATATCATGGGTTTATGAGGCTCCTTCTTCATTTGTATAAGTTGGCTAACAGGAAATGAGCATCTTCTATAGGTTTGAGCCTGGCCTCAAATTTGGCTTTTAGAGTGTTCCTATCAGTTAGTATTTGTGCTTGCAAATATAAAACCAGTCTACAATAGCACCTTGAAATGTCTCTACAAATAGTTTGACTATAATGTCTTCATATTCAATGCCTATTACACCACAGGCTATGCAAAAGGCTGCAATATGTTCATTAGGATGAACCTTCCCATCACCATAGAACTTAGAAAAATTCTTTCTTAAACTATGGGGTAGTTCATGTAAAGGTGGAGTCAGATTTAGGGGACCAAAATTATTACTCCAGGGGCCTCGAGCTACCATGATATAGCTATTGAAAGGAGGGATAATAAATCTCTGTGGGATATGTATAGACAAAGCTCTACTAGTAGAGGAAAGAGCAGGTTTGCCTGGTATTGGGGACCTGATGTTTATAGGAGGAAAACTCCTAGTTCACTGAAGGTGAGTTTGTTGAGGGGAAAGATCAAAATTATTTTGTTGCACAAGCTCAAATACAGGGTCAACAATACCTTGAGCTCTCTAGCTTTGTGTGTACGGTGGATCTGTCAGAGTGTAAAATGGATATGGAAAAAAACTGAAACTACTTCAATTTGAAGCTTGAGGCTTCAAATTATGCATTCTTCCCCAGTGGAGTCACCAAAAACTATTGGGTGAATATTTTGTCACCAACTGACTAACGAAAAAATAGGTGCATCAACCACAACATAAAGATATTTATACATTAAAATAGATGTGGTGGCCATAGCCAAATTGAGACAAATCTCTCCTCTCAGCAAGGGGAGGTTCCCTATAAACTATAGTATACTATAGATAAGCTAAAAATACACTCAGGGTTGAAATCAAACCATCCATCTCTCTTTTTTTAAAGATGATATTCACAGAATAGAGGATAATTCTAGTGTAATTACTAAAGCCACTTCTCTTCTTTTAGAAGTGATATTCAGCCAACATCAGGATTCTTCCTGGGTAGTAATGGAAACCACAAGAAACTAATGAAAGCACAAAGTCTTTTGTTGTCTCTCTAATTGATTAGGAAAAAGTAACATATCAAGATTAAATGTAGCTCAAATTCTGCACCTAAAACTACAACAAAGGAAAGGATAACGAAGGATAAAGAGAGCTCAAAGTCTCTCTAGTATCCTTTATACAAAACATAGACTGAAGATAATTATGGTAGCGCAAAGTCTCCCACATTCAGCTTTAGGACATCTTTCAACTTACTTCCACTTGTTCTACTTATTTGATTAAATGGACAAGACTGTATTTAGGAAACAGACATAAGAATAATTTCTTAAATGACACAAGCTTATCCAACACAAAGTTTGAAAGGTCACTTTTTTTCTCATTCATTTAACAAAATATGATTAGCAGTCTAAGCTCAAAGTCTCAGGATTACCTTTCAATTTGGGTAGAGCTTCACTTTTGATAACAGAGAGATCTCCTTTATACAAAATGAGAGATTACAATATATAGCATCAAAAAAAAGACTTGGGCACTTGTTTTCATGAAAATGGCCCATGCTAAATTGAATGCATTAAATATCTGTGAAAGGGCCATGCTAGAATAGGTCATTGGCCTTGAATTTGGCATTTTGAATCATCTCAAATGTCTCTTTCTAAGCATGGGTTGTCTAGTCTTTTTTATGATGCTTACACAACTGTCCATTCACCTTTACTCAATGCAAAAAAATAGGTTGCACCTTTGAATGCTTATGTTCTCTGATGTCCACCTAGTTGACTATTCCACCTACTAGAAATAACTCTCATGTAGATATTTTTGGATTTCCTATAGTTTTTCTCTCTTTCCTTGCCATGTTTTGTCTCTTCTTGGTGATTTGAGCTCTCGAGGCTATCTTCTCACTTCTTGCAAACTCTTTTAGCTCCTTTTTGGGCTAGTCGTTGAGCTTGTTCTCAGACCTTTTGAAAATCAACGGTTATTCATCACCCTAAAATTGATGTCCATGGGGATGTCACCAGTCGCTTGAACCTCTTTAAACCTTGAACCTTGAACTCTTTTGGTTTAAAGGTTCAATGTTTTGTAAAGGGCCGCGCTTGCTCTCTTTTTCTTCTTTAATTGAACCATTTCTTTGAACTTCTTTCTGGAATCTTCCACTTCCTTCATTCACTCAAAACTTCTTTTTAAACTTTGAACCTTTGAACCCTTTGAACCATTGAACCTTTTAAACCATTTCAGTTCAAGGTTTAATAGTTCAATCTTCATTCTTTGAATTCTTTTATTCTTTAAGTCTTTTGAACTTATGGAACTCATTGAAAGTTTTGAACCTTTGAACCATTTTGGTTCAAGGTTCAACAGTTCAACGGTTTAATCTTATCTCTTTGAATTGTTTGAAGTTTTGAACTCTCTAGATCCTTTCATTTTTTAAGTCCGTTGAACTCGTTAAACTTTTGAACTCATTAAACCATTTTGGTTCAAGGTTCAATGGTTCAACCTTCACTCTTTGAAGCCTTCTTTTCTTTAAGTCCACTAAAGTCTTTAAACCTTTGAACCTGTTGAACCTTTGAACCTTTCAGAGGCAGGGTTCAATGGTTCAATGGTTCAAAGTGGTTCATTCTATTTATTTGAAGCTCGCCCTTTAAGTCTTTTGATGGAACCTTTGCGTTGAACCATCCTCAAAACACTAAGGAAAAGCCTCAAGTGTTTTGAACCTCCTTTGAAGAAAGACCACCTATTGAACTTGTGACTTATTTAGCTAAAAAGACTTGAATATCTGAAAAAACTTAACTGCTCAGAACATTTTGAAAGAAAGAAAGAGAGCATTTTGGCCTGCAGGACCAAAATGGCCAGCCTGTTGTCCTGAAAAGCAAGTGACGGATTTTGGGAACAACAAGTCCATAAGATAAGAATTTAAGTATAGTGAGATGGTGAATGAAAGATTTTTGACAACATAAAGGTCTATAACTAAAAGGTAGAGCCCTAATTTATACTTTCCATGTGTAAAATATTGATATTTTATATATAATCCAATTTTAGAATCAAAACCCCTGCTTTAGTCTAGTAATGCATAAGGATTAAATTACTAGGTTAAAATGAATAAATGTGTGTCTAGGTGTGTACAACATGCCTTTCCTTTTATTGAGTGCTAGTGAATTTTTTGTTTGTGAAAGGCCTATAACCAAGAGCAAGTTTTATTATAAATTAGTACATGTAATATAAAATTGAATAATTTAAATGCTTGAAAGTAAAGAGAGAAAGGAAGGTGTATACATGTGTGTCAATGAAACTATGTTTCCCTTTGGTAATTTATTTTAATAAATATGCTTCCTTATGAATGAATATAACTACAAGAGGTTTATAACTAAATCTTGGAGATTTGAAGAGTAAATTTGGAGGGTAGTTATGCCTCAAATCTAGTGAAAAGGTGAGTTATGGCATGACCATTGAGATCAATAAATCTCAATATCACAACTCAAGTGAATGTATGTTAAATACAAGATATGTTTTATAACCAACTCAACCTAAAAAATAAATCAATGTTAAAGCCATCGAGGGCATAAAATCTAAATTGAACTACTCAAAGGAGAATATTTTTATATATAAGAAGGATCAAAATTATGCTTCTTATTAAAACATTTTTAATATGAATTTATAATTTTTGGTGAAATTTCATGGCATATGCACCTCTAATGTGTCTCAAGTTAAGTATCTATCAAATGTAACCTCTACTCTATAACTATGTATAATATATGTCACAAATCTAAAAAACTCTATCCCAAATCTATAAACATTAATTACAAACCTAAAGGATTCTAACCCAAGTGTATATCTAAATCATTTAAACTGTATCATATTCTACCAATTATTTGTGTCTTGATTCATGTGCATTATATGTCATTTTCACTTCCTGATTTTTCTTAGAATGATTTTGTAATGGATTATTAAACATATTTTGGTTTTGATGGTCACCAATTTGTGACCATGAATCCTTTGGATGATCATTGAAGTTAATCTATTTATTATCAATAGATTATTGGATCTTTTGTTTCAAGTTATATCATATATTTTTAGAATGCCTAACACCTTGGTGATAGTCATAATATTCATTAACATCATATCCTTTTTGTACAGGTCAACTCATATCAACCTATATAGGAGGAGGGAGAGATATGAGATGACACTTCACAAGCTTATTAAGTAACAAATATATAGACTCATGTAATCATGTAAATTATCTCTCAGATGAATTAAATAAGATAATCCAATTATTATTTGGTGGCATTTCCTTAATCATTGTGGTTGTTTCATTTTTAGGATCTATAGGATTAACCTTATAGCTTGGTTTGATATGAAACTTAGTAGTAGATGTAGTTGATGTGTTTGATACATACATAATATTATTCAATGAAATAAATTTTATTTCATGATCTTGGAAAATAGGGCATAAGTCATCAAAATATTTAAACTTATTGAAGATAATAGACTCATGTAATGGTGAAAGAAAACTTTTCCTGAATATATCTTGAATATCTTTATCTACAAGTGGATTTTTCATTTTGTCCAAAATTTTTTGTACCTCAAAAAATATTTGTTAATAGGTTCATTATTTCCTTATTTGATATTATAAATTTATAAATATGACATATTTTTAGTGATGTTGATAGAAAAATGTGCTAGAAACTTATCCGATAGAGGTTTGAGTGCTTTCACTAATTAGATTGGTAGGTCATAGAACCATCTTAAAGCATAGTATTTTAGGCTCCTTGGAAATAATTTGGTCAAAATTTTATCATTTGAATCATAATAAATACATGTTTCATATAAATATTTAAGATGTTGTTCAGGATCACCCTTACCATCATAAAATGTGAACTTGGGGGAAACAAAATTAGTTAAAGGGTGTAAATATATCTTAGGTTTTATTGGATTATATAACACATATTTTTAATCAATATCATGAGCTAATTTCAAATATTTATGTTTATTTTTGGTAACCTTAGCTTGCAAAGCTTGAATAACTTGGAGAAAAGTTTGCATAGTAGACTCATTAGGATTTATATTTGAGATTTGAGAATCCACCAAAGGGGATGAAAACACTATCTTTGTTGATGTAGGAATTAAAAACTTTAATTAGGTAAAAGTATTAATTTATCCATGGATTATTTTCTAATATTATTACCATCTAAGGGTTCGTTATTATTAGATGTGGATGCACTATCCTTATCATGTTTATTGATTTCTTCTTTTGTAACATGTAAGAATGCATTAATTAATTAATTTTATTTAAATTACTGACTAAGTCTTCTTTATATTTCATTTCAAAATAATATTTCTTAACATTTTCCATATTTTATAAATTCAAATAAAGGTGCCAAAAGAAATGAAAAAAATTAGATCTACAAATTACTGAAATTAAAAACCCTAGAAGGCTAAAAATCCTAGAGCGAGTTGGGATTTGCATGAGAAGACTTAGATGTAGGGTTCACCAAATGTTTAAAAATTATTATGTTTGGATGAGGATTAAATGGGTAGAATATTTTAATCAAACTAATTAATAAAAATGTTCTAAATCAAGATGGTGTAATTGTATGTGGTCCACTTAACCTAGTCTATTTCAGTGACTTGATGAATAGCTTGTAAATAGGTCTCTCCATGACCTAGATTAATTCTTACTCTATCACAAGAATATATTTTAAGTATTGGTCTTGAAATACCAATGTCCTTAACTTTTTACCACTATCTCTCAATTGCTTGAATCTATGTACTATAATAAAAGACAACCTCAATGACCCTCAATAGAGTATTCACTCTCAAGACTATGATATACCTTTGAACAATACCCTTTTGTCAACTTATAACACAACCAAATTCACATTATCAATTATTTTATTATTTTATTAGGGTCTTATCTATGTTTTTGATTCAAAATTCTTAGATCATGAAGAAATCCACCTTCAAAACTCACATAACATCAACTTAGCTTTTGTAGGCCTATTAGGCCTAATTCTATCTCTTAAGGATTTGATGCAAACAGGTCTACAACCACTATGTTTCCTTGAATATATAACGTAATAACATTATAAACCATATAGGATACTCAATTCAATGCTATTATACAAGTTTAAAACTCCACCTAGATACCAAATTGTCCAAAAGACTTGGCTCAACCTTAATTCTGCTACAGTACTATATGTGTGGTTATGTTTGGTCTTAAAAGGGTATTATCATCCTAATATCATAAAGAGTTATATTATATATTTATTGAGATGTTTTGCTAATTTGAATATATATGATAAACCAATTCCCTTTATTATTTTCTCAAAAAATTGGATTCAATACCAATATTGATCATTTAGGTCTAAATAGGCCTAGACTTCATTCTTGATTGGTATTGACTCAAACCAATAAAAAATGATTTGAAACACCTTACAAATTTTTTTTTAAGCGGTCATATAATGAAAAAAAACCTTAACCTAAATTTTAGGATCAAATATCAAGGCAAACTAAGTCAAATTTCACTTTCTCGGCCTTCTTAATGATAACCTACAGGTATATCTGAACACAGTCACCTATAAGAGAATATGTTGAGGTCAACATACCCCCATTTTTAAAAATTGGGACACTTGAGATACTTTGAAAATCAATACTAAAAACATGGCATATTTTGAACATTATCATAATTTTAAGATCATCCACTTTGATAAAATTGGCCTACTGGTTTATGGTTTTGCTTTAAGGTGACCTAATGTTGCTAACAGTTGCCCTTCATCTGATAAGTTACAGGTTTCATGGAGTCTTGAATGGATAATGTTTAGATCTTCACAATTTATCTTCATTCAGGATTTTACTAGCCTTTGGTCTATGAAATTTTGGGCTTGGATTCATGTTCTAAAGAACCTCCTTTAGAAAACCCTAGCTTAAGTCCTTGATTCAAATATTGGTGGGAGTGCTTTTGGTGGGAATATTTCAAATTTATTTTGGACTTAAGCTGAATTTTTGTGTTAGGTATTGGTAGTGTTTCTTAACACAACCAAACCTTAGCTTAAAATTATGCTTAGTCCCCTTTATTTTCCCCCTTTATTCCTTATATTTCGAATGTGGTCTAAGGTTATGCTAGTAGGGTCCTTTTATTTTATCATGGTCCCTTTTATTTTAACATAAAATTTAGCCTAAAGTTTTAACCCTAAGGCCCCACTCATATTTATCAATGCAAATGAGACATTAGTCTTAAAGCTTTAGCCTATGTTTCTATCTACCTGAGTCTTAACTTAAATACCTTGCTTTTTTATAGATCCAATGATCCACACTTCCTCATGAGGGGATGATCTGATAAATCAAAGAAAGATTGATGAACCTAAGCATTTAGTCCTTCAAACCAATCATGTGTAAGTATCTGGATCACAATCAACATCTCATGCCTCATCATAGATCTTCATCAGATGAAGCAAACACAACTCTGAAAAGTCAAAATCTTAAGAAGCCCCGCAAGGTCACCATATGGCACTCCCATATTTTAAGCTTGATAATAAAGGGTCCCACACATTAAATTAAACCAATGATGTGTAACTTCTCAGATCATGATTGATGGATCTTTCCTCGGCATGACTCTTGATCAAATGGATTGAATTAAATCCAAGATCTATAGAATATAAGAACTTAATGAGCTTATATTTAACATCATCATGAATGTCATTTGATTCCCACAAAACCATCATTGACATCCATAAGGATGTCAAATTCAATCTCTTCAATTTTTTTTTACTTAGACTAGAGGGCATGTTTTATATCATTCAAAGGGTCATTTGATATCATGTTTTAAAAAATTAGCTTAAAATATTTTAGCCTAAGTTCCTTTCTATAATCATGTATTAATTAAATTTTATGCATCTTACAGGATCAATGGCCCATGTTTCATCAGATTGGATGATCCAATGTCACAAAATCATCGATGGCTACTCATTAGAGCTCTGAGAGCACACAAGCTCAACACGTGGAAGACACATGTTCAATATATGATTGATGTAGATTACAAAACTAAAAAATCTCAAAAATGTGCCAATTAGCACAACCATAGGGTTTAATGTAAATATAGCCAATAACATGTGAGATCCTATATCATAATCGATGGCCCACATTGATCCTTGGATGATGATCTAAAATAAAAGGGCAAAATTTAAATAAAAATGGTTAGTGATTTGAAGGCATTTATGAAAAATTCCATGAAAGTTGTTAGTTAGATGTAAATAAGTGTCATACAAGCAAAAAATGACAAAATAGAAGATTTGGTGAGCTCCAAAGGGCAAACGTATAAAGGTAAATGTCAAAATCAAATCCAAGGCATGAATGAGATTAATTTAGAGTAAGGCATCACCATTAAAGATTCAAGAGAGCCCCAAACTTACATAAAATACCCTAATTTAAATTTAGATCAATCATAATCAAGCTAAAAAGATTCCAATTGTAATCTGAGCATGAAATAATTAACCTAGAGGCCATTTACAACATAACGGTGAGCAATTTGCAAGTTTGAAATCCATGGAAGCTCAGAGGCAACAATACAAGATGAGACGGAGTTGTATTTGTCTATAGATAATGAAGGGAGAGTCTTCAAAGACATAGGCTTGGACACTATAGCATTAAACATGGGTAATAGGAACTCATCCAAACTCTTTTAAACCATTGAATAAATGTAGCCCATCATAAAGGAGGAATAAAATATTGCCACCATGAATAGAAGATACTACGACCTAGTTATAATCCAAATGGCCAATCTCCACCATGTTGCCACTAAACCCAAGGTCATCCACTATATTAACATCTTTGCTCCCATTTTTAAATATTACATAATTAAACAAGGTTGGATTATTAATGAAAGGAACTTTAGGATAATTGTATACATTTCCCCAATAGCCTTCAAAAGTTACTACAAAATTTGAAAACCCCAAGTAGACTTTCCCACCATCAAGGAATAAACTTGCAAGAATGAATTAGACACCATCCTTAGGCCATGGTTACTCCAAGGGAACCATGTGATCTGAGACCCTATTGTAAATATCTTAGTTACCCAATTTAGAGAGGGAGTTAGGGTAATTATGACTCTATTGAATATAATATATAGAGCTCCTTCAACCACTTATGTCAATAAGAGTTGGGTGTCCTATATCTACTTCATGGTAGAGAAAGAGCTCACTCCCCCAATTGAAGAGATGAGCATCATCTACCTAGAATGAAAATTTATGGCCATCAAGAAGAAGACCAATACATAATTCTTCATGATGTCCTATTTATTAGATGCCTTGCTAGCCTCCACCAATATTCCCTATATCAAAAATTGGTCACTTGAGGGAAGATTCATAGTTTCCCATCACTATTCAAAGCTACACATATTCAAGTATAGACACAACATGCAGTTCATTTGTGATTGTGTTTATCCTGCTTTAGTGGAACCCATTATAAGGATCCCCATACCCAGGGTTAACCCTCTAGTCAATAAATATGTGGAGCTAATAGGAGACATCTATTTGTATATAGATTATATAGTGATCAGAATTGAAGGGATTTTGATTCAACCTTACAGGTTGCCAGACTATGTTCCCATCAAGCTAGCAAAGCAATAAATTGCATACAAAATTTTTCATGGTGTGGATAGAGTGTGAAAAGATAAGAGGAAGGGCCTCCTCCATCCATTTCCTATGACCATTGGTAGAATTATGCTAAAAATTGGGATCAAGTAAGTATTGTATCCAAGCATAAGGAACCTTTCAACTTACATCTTGATGAGTTGAAGTAGTATGAACCTAATGGCATGATCTCCAAACATTTGAAATCTAAACAATTATCCAAGCTAGTATATGAACACTAGCTTGATTTCCATGACACCTTATACATCAAAGAAAATAATTTTGAATAAATATTGGGTAGGCTAAAGGGACATAACATTAGACTTGAGCATAGATTGGCCAGTGATCAAAAGCCTCCTAAAGACATATAGAAAATGGGACCTCTATAATACCATTTGTTGCCTAGAACTTCAAGGCCTCCTCAAGAGTAACCACAAATGGAAGGGCAATATCCACAAGCATAGATTACATAAGGTCTTAGAAATTAAAATCTAGAAAAAAGGCCTAATGAGGGACCCTCATCCTCAGCCCTACCTCAAGGACAGTATCCCCCATTGAATACCTAGACATGATTGTCATAGAGCTTGATGAAAGAGTGGAAGATGCCCTCAAGGTCCTTACTGAGGTGTATGGGTTTGATGAAGAGGAGGATCATACTAAGGAAGCATAAGCCCAAATAGATGAGGCTGAGAAAGAAAAAGGGAAAGAGCCTACCTTGGATCTAATCCCAATAGCACCATTTAGGAAGAGAAAGGTAGAATTGGAAATAACCCTAATTAGGAAAAAGAAGCCCAAGTTATCTTTCACTCACCTTACTAGTGAAATCAACTTATTCAATGATGAATAACCCATTCATGGACTAATCATCCCTGATTGGACCATCTATGGGAAAATTTATAAGATCCCCTCTTTATCCCACTCATGGGCCCTAACCAAGACTATTAATATTGATGTACATGATGATATCAAGCCATGGATAAGGGATTTGATGAAGGATGAGGAAAAGAAGATAATAGTAACCTTTTTAAGGTTAGATAGTAAGCAAATGGAGACTCCAAGAACCTCAAGTAGCACCCAGATGAAGACTCCTAAACCTTGAAAGTACATAAAACCAATTACCACTATACAATTCAACCTTGAGATAGCAGGCTTAGAAAGAGTGACAACCAAAAGGTCCATGGTAGGGATTGAATAATTCACCTTTCAAAAAGTTGAGCCATTTGTAGGCTTAACTCCAGTTAGGGAATAGCAACCTGGTAAACTTCCCATCCATAAGGAAGATATTGAAAGCCTAGCTAAGGTTTAGCCAACATATATCAAAGAAATAATTTAGGGCATGAAGCAAAGGATATATAACCTAGAGAAGGAAAAGGAAAATTTAAAGACCCAGTAGTGTTATCAGTCTTAGAGGCAATGGTAAAAATGCTAGATGAATCCTTCTATGACATGTTTGATGCCTTAAAATCAATTAAGTTGAGGTAGAGTGTATTGGCACAACAAAATATAATGGCCAAGGGTCTAATAACCTAATGGCAAGCTTCAGAGGATGAGATAGAAGAGCTTGTCAGCATATAATTAAAGGTTAGATCCCTGGTTTCAAAACCATTATCTTAGGACATCTAAATGCAATCCTTGGGATAGTTTTTGACAAGGTCCAAAGTTTGAATGCTTGGTCCAAATACCTAGAGAGACTCTTGAAAAATGATGAGGATATAATTGAAAGAATTGAAAATATCATTGACACAATGATCACCAACCCCACAAAAACAAGTACCCTTAGCATCATGTTAAATGATGAGTTCAAGCATACGGCTACTTGAGTGATGCAAGAAATCAAAGGTAAGAGCCAAGGCAAGTTTGGGGTAGAAAATAGTAAGATCATGGACATGATATTTAATGTAGGAGAAAGGATATATGAGGCCAAAAGCATCAAAGAAGCCATGACCAGAAATGATAGATATTTAATTGATCTAGCTGACAAAGAAGAAGAATGTCTCTTAAAACATATTATTGACTTAGAGCTAGTCAACGAACAACACTAGAGAGCCATGAATATCCTTCAAGATCAGTAAGATAATCCTTTAACAAATGTCCCACTATCCAAATGAATATTATTCCACTTCGAAGAGCTTTATAACATCTTGGAGATGGAATATTCTTTTATAAAGGCATATGCTAGTTTGTTAGCATATTTGCCTTTAGGTCAATTTATTTTAGAAAAGCAAATGTATTCTAAAACTTTGTAGAAAAATGATAGTTTTCCTTACTTCTTGTACATTTTTATCTTATAACTGATCGATATATTACCTGGTCCTTCTATAAAAGGTAGTATTACTATTTTGAAAAGGGAGATAATTTCAAGCAAAAACTTCCATACTTTGAGCAGTTAATACAATCAAGGAATTATGTAAAGATTGTCCAAGTTTGTGTTAATTTTTATATGGATTTTATCTCAATTTCTAAGCCTAAGTCTTAAATTTGAATGGTTTATATGAATTCTAAATTGCATCTTTAATTAAAAGGTTGTTAATTTGTGTTTTTGCTAGATTAGTTAAATGATCTTGAATTTGCTTAATTTTATTTGATCTGCATTAGGATGTGCAAATGTTATTAAAGTGTGGTATCAAATCTTTAAAGTAAATTTAGTTATTACTTGTACTTATTTATATCATCCTTAGAGGTTTGCCTAGTGTGTAGTGAGATCTAAGCTTATACTATTTTGCACTATATACTAGTTAAATGCATAATTAGTTATAATTGAAACTTTGTCATAATGTTTGGGGCCAAGATCAGTAATCACTTATTCTCTTTATGCCTTACCCTTCCCTTTTGATTTTTTTAAAACCAGATCACTTTATTTTATATTTCATCATAAATAACCATTTAGACTAGTCTACAGTTTAAACTTTGATCATAATTCACCAGTAATAGCATATATACTTCCACTTTGTAAAGATTTAGACCATAGTGGCTCCCAACCATCAATTAATATAAATTTTGTAGAATAGTTAAAAATTTCTCTACCGCTATTTCATCATAGGTAACATAAGTTTCCAAAACTTGCTACTCATGCTCTGAATTCCCAGAATTCTAAAATGAGAAGTGTTTTTTGAACACTAAGGGCACTTGTGATACATTTAGAGGCATAAAAAAAATAGGGTGAGTTTGGGAATAAAACCAATTATGCTATCTTCTAGCACCCTTATAACATATTTCCTCACATTTTTGTTTGATTTCATTAGTTAAGTTTCAAGTTAGGAGGTTTTTTGTGTTTAAAACCTATTTTAGAGTTTCTCAAGAAAATACAGAGTCTGAGAGATAAAAAAATGGTTGTTCATAATGGTTATGAAATATTTTTATGATCCAAAAATTTTAACACAGTATTAAATACCTCCCTCAACTTCTAAAATTTTCAATTCTAACTCATACAAGGATTTATATGTAAAGTGAGACCTATGTGTGTGTGGTCAGAAGTGAAAATAGCAGTTTGAGAAGATTGAACAACAAAAACTAAAAACCAAGTACAAAGTCAATCAAATTTCATTGAATCTCACTCATGTAAATAATAAATATACAAATACGATTATTCAAACAAGTATATTCCTTTATTTTTTCAATAAAATCATACTTTTCTTCACATACAAACCCCTATTTTATATGGACTAATTATCACTCTACTTGCAGTCATGAAGTTCTTGACCTTTTATGATTTTTTAAGGTCTTGAACGTGTCCTTATATTTTTTTTTTGATGTCAATCAAGTTTTTTTATACTTACCTAAGCTTATAATGTCCTAATTTTCCCTAAGATTCTTCTAAAATGCATATTCCCAAGAAGGTAAATGACCTTGTTTACAAAATTATTTTGTTATAATTTGCCTTGTTAGGATCTTTGGATAACTTAGACTAATAAAACATATAATAGACTCCTATACACGTTCTAATACCCCTAAAAAAATCATCATGATCATTTATCCATTACATATATTCATGTATTTACAAAAGAAACATTTGAAAATTCAAATTTTGTGTTTTGGAGGGAAATTTTCCAAAGACTCTAAATGACCTAAGAAAAACTCCTAATGCCTAAAACAAGACTTATTATGAGTTTAAATGATCCCCTAAGGTTATAGGACTCTTGACACCACCATTTTTATCATACTTTCAATGATGCTCCTGTATTAGACTACCAACCTTGAAAACTTTCATGAGCTCTAATCATGATTCAATGTTTTCCTTGTGCTTGTCATTCTTCACTAGCTATAAATGTTTTTGAAATATCTTATTCAGATTCTTTCCAATCATTATTCCTCTTGTATTTTCTTAAACCTCCTCTTATATCCCAAGATATTCTTATTTGATGTATTCGTCTTCTAATTCTGAAATTTGAATTCTCCTTTGATGCCCTTCCTTTCCTTCTTTGCAAATTGATCATTACAAGACATTGAAATCTTTTCTTTTTCTATTTTTATCTTCTTATTGAGTTTATTTTCTTGACTCATTATTATTTAACTATTTATATCCATCTTTCACACTTGTGCTCAACTTTTTCCTTAATGATTTATTTATATTTTTCTATCTTGGAATTATTTATAAGTTGTCTTGATCTTCCTCCTAGTTCATATTTCTTCATAGATACTTTAATTTCCCAAAAAAAATTCAAATTTAAAGATCTTATCTTTTACCTTCTCCATGCTATTATTTATACCTAAAGACACACACATAAACACAATATTAGATATAAATATAATAGACTAGATTACCTCCATGAGTGTTCCTTTTATTGACACCATCTTCTCTTCTTTTATCTCATCAATAAATACTATTTTTTGCACTTCTTTTTCTCTCCATTCTTCTTAATGAGTTTCAAAGAACTCCTTTTCACTACCATATACTTCCATTTCTCCCAAAGCTTCATGAAATATCTCCCCCTCATCTTTGTACTCTTTGTATTGTAGTACATCCTAAAATATTTCCTCATCATCTTCATAATTATTTGTATCCAGCCATTCCTCACGTGTTTATCCTTTAATGGATGCTAAGAAGGCATCTATCACTTCTTCTTCATATTTCTTCAAGTTCCCCACAATGATATTTTTTTTTTCCTCTTGTTCTTCTTCACTGACTATCATGATTTTTACCTCACTTATTATATATTTTTCATGATCTACTACTGAAAAACATAATGATTCATCAAAATAAACACCATTATCCAAACAAAAAAAAATTACCTTCATCCTATACCTGTTGTTCTTTAAAAAACTTGTTTTCCTCAAAATATATCTCCTTTTATGAAATTACACACTCAAATACATTGTTAAAATTAAAAAATTGAGGCTTAATTACCTCTACTCTCTCTTATTTGGTTATCCTTACTAGCATCCTTAACTATTTTATCAAACTCATATTCTCTTTTTTATTTCTTCTCCTTTCAATAATCTTCTTTACTGGCCACTTGGATACCTTATTGAACACATACCTCTATTGATTTTTAATTGAATCTTCCAATATTTGATATAAACTTACCAAATTTTGCTTCATCATCTCTATCTCTTCTTAGAAGTCTCTTTCTTTCCTTTAATCTATATTTTTCTTCATCTGGTCCATTACTCCTTCATCAAGATCCTCACACAAGTCTTTTGGTCTCCTTAAGTCCTCACATAGGTCTTTTTCACCCTATTCTTTTGGTCCTTTTCAATTGCTTCAATGAGCCTCTCCTTGAGTCAATGGTCTATAACAACTTGTTATATAACACTTCAACAAATTTAAAATAGAAAAAATCACAAATACCTTGTCTTTTTTACTTGCTCTAAGTATGTTTCACCTTGAATCACCATCTCTTGAGCCTTAATGTTCTTTTATTCTCTCTTTTCCAAGCCTCAATGGGCTATGAGACTTCCCTTTATCTTGTTATTTTTCTAAATCTCAATAAATTTCATAATTTCAAAATATTTAATTCAAATAAAACATCAAATATCAATTATATATAACTTTGAATGCCTACTAAGCTTTCCTCCAATAGGGTATTCTAGTTATGATACCAATTGGTGTAATTGTAAGTGGTCGACTTACTTAACCTAGTATGTTTCAATGACTTGATGATCAACTTACATATAGGTCTTTCCCTAACCTAGATTACTTATTACTCTATCACAATAATATATTTTAATTATTGGTCTTGAAATACCAATGTCCTTAATCTTTACCAATATCTCTCAATTTATTAAATCTTTGTACTCTGATAAAAGATAACTTCAATGGCCCTAAACCACTCTCAATACTATGATATATCTTTGAACAAGACCATTTTTTCAACTTATAACACAACCAAATGCACATTCTCAATTCTTGAATAATGTTACTAGGGTCTTATTTATGTTATTGATTCAAACTTCTTAGATCATGAATAAATCCACCTTCAAAACTCACATAACAATAACTTAGCTTTTATAAGCTTATTAGGCCTAATTCTATCTCTTAAGGATTAACGTAAAGATGTCTAAAACCACTTTATTTACTTGATTTATTCACCTTATAAACCCTCTAATACAATAAATAAAATTATATAAATCCTATACAAGTTCAAAACTCCAACTAGACTACCAAATTATCTAAAAGATTTGACTCAGCCTTAATTCTACTACAATATTATATATGTGGGCATGTTTGGTATTTAAAAGGTTTATCATCCTAAGCTCATATATATTTATATTATATATTTTTATACTTTATATATATATGAGAAACCAATTCCCTTTATTGGTTTTTTAATAAATTGGACTCAATACCAATATTGATCTTTTAAGTCTAAAATAAGCCTAGATTGCCTTCTTGATTGGTATTGACTCAAACCAATCAAAAAATTATTTAAAACACATTAAAAAAATTATTTTAAGTGACCATAAAATTTAAAAAAAAAACTCACCTAGATTTTAGGTTCAAATATTAAGGCAAACTAAGTCAAATTTCACTTTCTCAACTTTCTCAGTGACAACCTACAAGTATACCAGAACATATTAACCTATAAAAAGAATAAAAAGTTGTTTTTTGGCATAAAAAAAATTATAATATATTATAACATTCTTATAACATCTTTCCTCAAATTTTAGTTGGATTTCATTGTTTAAGTTTTGAGTTAGGAGGTTTTTTGGGTTTAAAACCTTGTTTTAAGGTTTCTAAGGAAAACACATAGTCTGAGAGATACAAAAAAATTGTTCATAAAGGTTATTAACTATTTTAGTGGTCTAACACTTGGAAAAAATTCTTAAATACCTCCCTAAAATTATATAATTTCCAACTCTAAATCATACAAGGATTGTTGTGTAAAGTGAGACCTATGTGTGTGTGGTTGTAAGTGAAAACAAGGGTTTGAAAAGATTGAACAACAAGAACTACAATCCAAGTACATATTCACTTCAAATTTCATTTAATTTAAATAATTAATAAAATAAATTTATAAATATAATTATTTAAACAAGTATATTCCTTTATTTTATCAAGAAAATCATACTTTTCTTCACATACAGGCCCCTATTTTGCATGGACTGACTGTCACTCTACTTACAATCATGAATTTTTTGACCTTTTTATGCTTTTTTAAGGTCTTGAACGTCTCCTTATATTTTTGTTTGATTTAAACAAGGTTTTTGGAGACTTCCCCAAGCTTAGAATGGCCTAATTTGGCCTGAGATTTTTCTAAATTGCATGTTCCCAAAATAGTAAATGACCTTGTTTATAAGTTTGCTTAGTTATAATTTGCCTTGTTAGGATATTTATATAAATTAGATTGATTCAACATATAATATAATCTTAGATACATTATAATACCAATATACAACTAATTATGATAATTTATCCATTAAAAGCATTCATGTATTTACAAAATAAACATTTAAAAATTCAAATTCTAAGTTTTGGAGGTAAATCATCCAAATACTCTAAATGGCCTCAGACAAACTCTTGATGCCTCAAACAAGACTTATTATGAGTTGAAATTACCCCATAATTTTCTAATAATCTTGACACCAACATTTTTATTATACTTTTAATGATGATCCTACATCATAAGATAATTAAATTAATTTAAATAACACAATATACTAAATCTAAAAAATTACTAAATGTAGAAATTACAATGCCAATTGAGATTATGATAATTGAAACACAAAGAAGAGATAATACTTAGCTAGTTTTCATATATGTAGGTGAATATTATATGCATTTATATAAAGGTAAATGCAACTGATCTATTAATCAATCCTAACTCGAAGAAGATAAATTCTACTTACACTTCTGATTTTTGATACATTAGATATTTGGGGTCATGACCAAGATGGATCCACTAGACCTAAATAAGGGATATCTTATCACAATAACATCACTATATGGGGTTCCAAATCCTCTATTCAAGCAACGCTATGTAATAACCCTAGCTAGATCCTATGTTTTCATATTCACAAAAGTAAATGACAAGGAAATCAAAATCTAATCTAGTACTCACCAAAGCTTATGGCACAAAGTGGGGGTAATAAACATAAAAATTAAACATGCATGAAAGAATCCTAATTAATCTATGTATATAAAAAATTCTAATGCTTGGAGAGAGAAATATATTCAAAATATACTAATTATGATACTTCTATATACTAAAATAGAGGATTAAAGTTAAGGATACTTACCTTGAAGATGAACCCATCAAGACTCAATCTCTCCCTTGGCCAAAGTTTCTTTTCAAGAGGTTGTTGTGGTTTTTAAGGATCACTAAGAAAGGCCAAATCATCTAAGACTTTTCCCCAAGAAAAAATTTCTCCAAGTATAAACCCTAAGCTAGAACTCTTCAAGTAGAATGGTAGAAGAACATATTATAAAGAAGCACAAATGAATAATTAATTATTTATCTCTCTAAGAAATGGAAAAATAAATGTGTATATATAGTTAAATCTAACCTTAAACCTTTCCAAAATTTTAGTCAATAGGGTCATCCCAATTGAGTCTATCTCATTATTTTCTAAAATAATTTAGTCTCGATTTAGGTTAGTTAGGATCTGACCTAGACCCTTAATGTGTTTTATCAATTTGGATATAGGGTCGATGGGACTAATAGTGTAACATAAACCATAAAAAATGGTTTTAGGATTAGGAATTGGATAATTAAGGTGGTAAATGGTTGAAGGAGGGTGAAATAGAGGAGATAAGGCTTAGGTAAATGTGTAGGAGAAGGTTGGATTAATAATAAGTGGTGGTATAGGGGACAACAATCTTGTGAAGTACCAATGGTATTCCCACCCCTTTCTAGGTGCACCCTTTAAGGTGTGAACATAGAGATATTGAGACTTAACAGGTTCCTTTAAGATATAAAACATCATTATTTGATAAAACTTTAAAAATATTATGTGTATACATGTACCCCATTCAAATATCATCAAGTGTCACTCAAGTGAAACAGGGGATGGTTCTTTAATAAAAGAACATAGCAACACACAATGTTAAATCTAAATAAATTATAGTATTTTAAAGCATAAAATAACTGAAAGTAAATGAAAAAAAGGGAAATAACTGAAAATAAAATTAATGTATGTTTACCTTGACTTACCTTTATCACTGGATGGTTGTTTATTGTATTTGTAGCTTTGATTGTTGAGGGTGCAAAGACTACTTTGGAAAAACCCAAGGATACAAAACTAAAGATCAAAAACAAACAAATGCAATAAAGCCAAAATAACTAACATGGTGTAGGTGAGATGTACTTGGAAATTTGGTAAGCTATGGTGACAAATGTTAAGTTGGGACCAAATAACCAAGTCAAATTTTTTGATTAAATCATTTTATCAAAAAATCTAAGGCTACTAAATGATTTAAAAAATCAAATAAGTAAACCTTAAGTAAGAAAGGTAAATCAACCACGTCAAACCAAGGATACATGTCAAAAATGGTAATCAAACATCAATGTAAATGTAGTAACAATCCTTACTTAAATAAAGATGGGAAACTAATGGTAATAAAACATTGATGAGTGATAAATAATAATCCTTACTCTATCATCAATGGAAAAAAATCATGAAATGGAAAACAACATTGGTGAGTGAGGAGTAACAAGCCAATCTCACTCAATAATGTAAAGTACATGAAAGTAGAAACAACTACAGTTGTCCAAAAAAATGGAGGCAAAATAATGGAAAATGGTAAAATAAACCAATGAAATTTTATAAATGTAAATCCATAGTGTAAAAAAAGCAATCCATAATCACTCAAGCATATTATTTTGTTCTAAGGATAGATAAAACTGAAACAAAGTAGTCCTAGCATTTTTTTAATGTGTGAAGAAAAGGAAACATAGAAGTGAGAAAATAGATTTAGAATCAAACATGCCTATCAAGGGGGAAATGAAATGGATGGAGGGGGAAATGAAGGAAAGCTCAAGGTAGAGAAACTCTTTATCAAAGTCAAGACACTTGAATTAGGTTTGTCAAAATAAGAGGATTTTTGACATTAATGACTTTAAATAATTTCTCCTAGCCACACAAATCTTAGATCATCAAATGAAGTATGAATATCATCACATGAAGGATATATGCATGAAAATTAAAATGGACTTACCTTCCCACAATGTGTTCCCCATCCTCAAGACCCCTTACAAAGTCATCGATCTACTGTGAAGATTGGGTACTTGTGTGAGAAGTAGGTATCACCATATATTATTTTGAATTCTCCTATCCTAATATACTATCCTACCACACCCCAATGAACCTTGGCTCTATCATGAGGCCAATTGTGGAGTTTAAGCTTCAATTAGAGATAGGAGATGTGTTATTAATCATGTATTTTGGTGTGATTTTGAATTTTTACTTTTTATGTTGCTTTTTGTACAATTTCCTTTTATTTCAAATGATTTGTCTTTTAACTTGTGATGCCTTATTCTATTCCTCCTCCATATGGATTAAAAGAGCCAAATATGGGTGCTAAAGATGACTATCATTTGAAAACTTTGGACTTGGTTGATATGAAAGAAAACTTAGAGAGCATGGTGTCTACGAGTCTTGTTAATTCAAGTGAAATAAAAGTGTTATCTTGAATTTGACCTTGTTTTATCCAAAGTGGAATGAAAGGAAAGTAAATCAAGAGGAATGAAACGTGAAATAATTTGAATTACTTCAAATTGGAAAAAAAAATGTGACAAAGGTGAAAAAAGGGTACAATGACAAGTGTGATTCATTATCATAATAATGTGTGAAGGTATAGGGAAACATGTTAACATAGTTTGTTGTGCAAGCTTTATCTATAAAATAAGTAAAAGATAAAGATAAGAAAAAGGGATCATAGACTTTTTGTAATATCCCAAATTGGAATATTGTACATTAATTTGGATTCCTTGGAATTTTGTTTAAGATAGATATATATTTAATACTTGCAATAATAATTTAGATAATAAAATGAAATTTAGTTCAAAATTTTCAGATATCAAATAATATAATGTGAATCCTCAAGGGGTTTGATCCTTGATTTATTATGATAACAAGGTTTTTGGGGCTTGAAATATAATTATAAAATTAAGGGGTTTCATCCTTAAAATAAATGTAAAGCTATTGCTTGTACATGGTTATAAAATTTAATACATGATTGAATGATTTTTCCTTCCCACCAATCACTAAATATTAATAGCTTCACAGACTTACATCAAATGACATGTCTTTTCCAAATGTGGAAACCTTTCATAAAATTACTATTGGTTAATAATTAATTAATTAAAAATTAAGTAATGTTATTTATCCTCTTTAATTAATTAATGTTGTTATGTTTAGTGCTCCCCATAATCGGTGATTTCTTAATAATTATGGTGTTCCTCCTTTAATAGGTGATTTCTTTAATGCTTATAATTTCCAATGATGTTCCTTACTAATATGAGTGTCAAGTATTTCCTTAATGTTTTGGTTCAAGTGCTATAAATTTAATTCTCAAGGGTTGAATACTTATCAGTGATTTAAATGAGGATATTAACAACCTCCCTTCCTCAAATTTATTTTCCTCAAGTAATTTTAAATTGGTATGTTCAATAATTATTAATCATTGTGTGACAAATTTTCCTTCAAACTTGTCCAAAAATTCTAGGTACATTAGATCATTAAGAGCTAGAGCTTCCTCTCTAACAATAGCCTTTATTATTGGCACATCTTTTCTAATTACCTAATTTGCATAAAACTAGTTTGAAACATCTTCATGATCACGTCAAGTCATCCCTTCACCTATAACACTCTTAATCCAATGTGATAGGGATAGAAGTATATTAATTTGTAGGAATATATGTCGATTATAAAGTTGTTTATCAACATATATCTAGCCTTTTATAATGTAACTAGTTAGATCTGGAATTGGGTGTGTAATATCATCATTTGGCATGGTAAGGATAGGAATCTGAGTAATGGATCCTTTCCATCCTAAAATACATCATAATCATTCATAAATGGTTTATAAATTAGTATACATGTACACAAGATAACCACAGTGACCAAACATATCTTCATGAGTAACAAAAACTTCACATAAAGTATCTACATATGAGCTCATGTTTGTTAATATGACCAAAACATGTTTTCCACATTTTTAAGGGAGATATTATATTTTTTTCAAATCAATCTTAGATGTAATAATATGATCAATAGTTAGATCATCTACCAAGTTTAGAAAAATTGTAACTCATTCCATATACTTATTTTGGTTAATTGTTTTTTTATAGCCATTCATTAGCCAAAACTTATTACCTCCAAGAGATACAATGGTGCATCACATCTTTTTAAATTTTGAGCAACCTCATATGAATCATCATATGTTTGTCATAACTTTCCATTCATAAACTATAAATATTTTATCCATCGATCAAATGATGTAGTTATAAATTATTTACCATCAGAACTAACCTCCAAAGCATAAATAAGTATATTATTAATGGAATCAACAAAAACCAAAACACGTATATTTGAATCTAAACTACCGGTTCTCTACATAAAATCCCTCAAAAATAGATGATCAAGTTGAGTATGAGTGATAACCAAACAATAAGTGTATCCTTCATGTTGCATTTTCTCCTCAAAAAGCTTAGAGTTTCTTTCATGCATCAAGTATGGACAAATGTTATTCTAGATCCATTTATTATAGATCATCCCATCATTTGAATTATAAATTTCAAATACTACTAAAAATCTCCATGGATTTTTACCTTGAAGATCAAAGTGCCTTATCCCTATTAACATTACATTATTATCAATTGGTGTTGTGGTTTGTCTTTTAAGTTGCACATTATTACAATTATTATTTTTAACATATTTGAATGAACTAGAAATAAGTATTAAGTTATTTTTATGCCTAAAAATTTAAGGAGAAGTAATGGCTCATATTTTTAAAATTCCCCCATAGTCTCTTCCTCTTCTTGTTCATCTATTTCCAATCAATCTGATTCCAACACATACCTGAATATAGGCTCCAATTTAGCATGGAAATCTAATGTTGGAATATGGTCCCTTGATAGCTTGGAACACACAAAATGATGTTTTCTCTTTTTATTTATTATTGATAAAATTCATGGAGGATTTATGTGAATTCCATATTTTATTTGTGACTTATATAATGGTGGGGCAGGCACACTTCTCCTTCTAATAGATTTGGAAGAATCACCATGAAATTTCTTGGTTTCTAATTCCATATCATATATTGACCCTAAGCCTTTTGATTCACCATCAAGTGAACTATGAGAATCATTTATCTTAGTTTTATTGAATAAGGAGGATCCAAACCAAAGTCATGAGTTTTATAATCCATGTATCTAAAATCTCTAACCTTTGATGCAAATGCATTTGGTTGACCTTCTTCAGTTCCTTCATAGATTTCATAGACAATATTTACTTCTTTAATAGTTATTCCTATTTTATATTGATTCAAATCCATGACATCTTTGAGATACAACCATGAATGTTTAAGAAGCGTATCTAATTTATCACAGAAATAAAAATTCTCAACATCACTTATTTTTTGGTTACAATTATATTTGAATGACTCAATTTCTTGATCTATTCACAAATATATATTTTTAAAAAAATTATTTCCCTTATGATATAGGGTATAATGTGCCTTTATTGGTTGAATATTATCTTTAGATATCAAATAATCAATTTCCAATAAGTCTTTTATTCTAGGCCAATCCATTTATTTATAAGCATTATGATCATCATTTCCCGACTTAAAGCCTCTCAGTTTTTTGGTGGGTGGGGTCCATCCATTAGTTATTGGAAATTGAAAAGAACAATAAATTTGAGAAGGCAATGAATATTACCCATCAATACTAAAATCAAGTAATCTATATTGATAAGCAATGTGTGAGTTACTACGTTCTCCCTCATCCATCTCAAATCTAACTTCTTCACCTAAAATCTTCTCATTGCTAAAGATAGGTGCCAATACATCATTCATCAGATTTTCAATAGATATATTCTTATAAATCACATGTTTATTCTTGTCACTATATAATAATGATTGAGATTTATCACAATCAATATGAAATAAACTAGACTTTGTATTGAACTTCGTTGGACTTCCATCTAGAATTCCCATACCACAACTAGGAACCTAGTTTTCCCACTTTATTTCCAGGTATTCATTATTTTCCTTATCTTTCCTACTCTGTATAGAACATATATTAATTTGTGTTGGAGGAGTATATTTTTATTTATACCCACATATCTTCTATGGAGATGATTTAATATTGTCACATGTTGTGTTTGACACATTTTCAAGACAAGAAAATGATGACAAAGTAGTTTTCTTTGTCTTCTATTCCATCCTTTGATTCATATGCATATGTGTAATTTCACTAGAAGTTTCTTCTAAAACTTCTATTTTACAACACACTTCTATGTGTGATAATTGAAAATCATTTTATGTTTTTATATATTTAGTCGTACAAGGAAAGTAATATGTTGGATCTATAGAGTCATGGATGATAATCAAGTTTATAATAAAGTTGGTACCCTTTGTTTCACATAGAATATTAATATACCCACCTTGAATCATTATTGATAGAGTACTATACTACTTCATTGAATCAAATCCTTTGTGTTTTGCATGAAACTATGATTCGTATCTAAAACTACGTGTTCTTGCCTTTCTAGATTTCTTATAAATGTCCTTCAATGGTTTGCTTAATTGTACCATATTTTTATCTTACAAATTTGATTTTTATTCATATTCAAAACTAACATAATGGTGATTTAATATCTCACCTTCCTCAAGTGCCATGTTCCATTATGTGACTCACTCATTTCCATAAAGTTCAAAAAGGTGATTTCTTTTCGAATCTCTACTAAAAGGGTTTTGTATTGATCAAAATTGGATAAAATATTCATAGGTTGGCAATAAAATAGCTTTGATACCACTATAATATCCCAAATTAAAATATTATTTGTTAATTTTTATTCCTTGGAATTCTATTTAAGATAAATATAGATTTTATTCTTGTAATAATAATTTAGATAATAGAACAAAATTCAGTTCAGAGTTTTTAAGTCTCAAATAATATAATTTGAATCCTCAATGGGTTTCATCCTTGATTTATTTTCATGACAAGGGTTTTAATCCTTGAAATACAATTCTAAAATTAAAGGTTTTCATCTTTAAAATTAATGTAAAGCTTCTGCTTTTACATGGTTATAAGATTGAATACATGATTGAATGATTTTTCCTTCCCACCAATCACTAAATATTAATACCTTCACATACTTCCATAAAATGGAATGTATTCTCCAAAGGTGGATAAATTTCATCAAATTAATATTGGTTAACAATTAATTAATTAAAAATTAAGTAATGTTTTTTGTCCTCTTTAATTAATTAATGTTGTTGATGTGTTTGGTGCTCCCCACAATGGGTGATTTCCTAGCAATTGTGGTGCTCCTCCTTTAATAAGGGATTTCTTTAATTCTTGTAATTCTAGTGATGTTCCTTACTATTGTGAGTATCAGTGATTTCCTTAATGTTTTGGTTTAATTCAAGTGTTTTTGATTTAATTCTCAAGGGTTGAATACTTGCCAGTGATTTTATTGAAGATATTACACTTATAACCATTGCTTGACATTATAGAAAAGAAATACCAAATTAATTAAAGATGGTGATTTTATGAGGGAGGATTGTTCCTATCCATGGTCTTACATTGCAACTCATAAAATTGAAACCCAATAGGGTAAATAAAGCATGGGAAAAGTAAAGATGAGAAATATGGTATTTATGAGGAAGGTTTGGTCCTATCTATGGTCTTACACTACAACTCACAAAATAAAAACCCAAGGGGTGTAAAATGAATTGGAATGAGAAAAAAAATAAGAGTAAATTAATTCATGAGGAAGCCCAAGTCATATCCACAGTTTTACAATGCAACTCATGAAAAAAAGAAACCAAAGGACCAAGAGAAGGAACTAAGGTTTTTGGAAAAAGAAACTATTGCATGGGGTGAGACCCATTTAGATATACTATAAAAAGTGTTAGTAGGATATCATATAGAAACCATGATAATAAGGGAAAAATATAAGCAAATTACTTTAAAAATTTTGCATTGGTGGGATCTTTGAAAATATGGCCTTCATTAGTTTGAAGGTGATAAGTGTTAGAACCAAGTATGGCTTTTACTAAATAAGATCCCCATCATTTTTTGGCATATTTAACTTCTTTATCATGGGTATATTATAATTTAAGGATGATATCACCAACATTGAAATTACAAACTTTAACCTTTTTTTTGTGTTGTTTGGTGATATGAGCCTTATATTGGTGATTGTGTTATAGAGCAGATAGACGGAGTTGGTCAAAAAGATAAAGAGCATGAAGGTGAGCTTCAGGTAATTACTCATCAAGTATGATACCATGGAGATATACAGAGAGAGGGAAGCTCAAATTCTAATAGGAGGACAAATTCATAACCATAGACTAAAGAGAATGGTGTTTCCCTAATGGCAGTGCATATGCTAGTGTGATATGCCCAAAGAGTAGGATATAAATGAAGATGCCAATCCATGTAAGTTTCATGGATTGTCTTTTTGATAATTTTATTAATAATGTTGTTATTGGCCTCATCTTGGCCATTGCATTGTGGATGGTAGGGTGTGTAAAATTTGTGAGATATTTTGAATTTAGCATAGAGTTGTTTTACATCTTTAATTTTGAAATTAATGCCATTATCATAAATGATAGTATGGGGAAATCTAAAACAAAAAATGATTTAACTAAGGATTAATTTTTAAATAGTGGTTATAATGACATTTACAAGAGGCATGGCTTCTACCCATTCAGTAAAATACTCAAAATCTATGATGATAAAGACATGTCCATCCTATGATCTAAGTAGTTTACCTATGAGATATAATCCCCACATTGAGAAAGGCCAAGGATATTTCATAGTTTAGAGCTCTGCTAGTTGTGAATGGATTAGATCATCATGAATTTGGAAAGGATTGCACTTTTTATTGAACTCGATGGAATCTTTTTTTAAAGTAAGCCAAAAGTATCCCATACGTAGGCATTTGTGTGTTGTAGCATGTCTGCTATGGTTACCACTGTAAATGATCCCATGTGCTTGTTCAAGGAGAGGAGGAACCTCTTCTTTAATTACATATAAAATCAGGGTACCTTCACCATTGTGATAATAAAGTATGTTATATCGAAATACATTTGAAATCTTATTTGTGAATTTGAGTCTTTTTGTGGGAATTCATGTTTGGATGATAGTTTTGATGCTCACAGAATTGGATATTTTTTTTTACCATGGGATATGTTGAATGGTGATAGCCTCAATATGATAGATAAGTTAATCTTATATTTGAATGGAAGATGGGGACTTTCTTTTTTGAATAAGAAATATAGAATTAGTAAGAACTTGGTGCAGATGAAATAAGGATGTTGAAGAAGTAAATGAATCAATGATAGAGTTTTGATCTCTATGAATGGGCTAAATGGTAAAAAAAGTGAATTATTTGGAAAGGGTAGTGTTTATTTGATGATAATCAATAATATGTTCACTTTTACATTGATAATCACCATTAACCTATTGATAAATGAGTTGAGAATCACCCAAAGTATGTAGATATGCAATGTTTAAGTCAAGTGTTGCTCTCATGCCTAGGATTAATGATTTGTATTCCACCATTTTATTAGTAATATAAAAATTAAGTTGGAATGCCAAGGAATAATTTTATCATGAGCATTAGTGAGTATACAATGTACCCCATCTCCTTGAAGGCATGTAGTACCATCAAAATGAAGGGTCCATATGTCTTCATGTAAATTGGCATTGATTTCAGTAAATTATTTAATGATTGATTTAGATTAATTAGTATTGATAATTATATAATAATCTTCTTGATTACTTAAATCTAGATTAGTAGTGAAGTTATATAAGTAATCTTTGAGAGAGATAGCCTGATTAAGACCTTCAACATAGAGAATATTATCATCAAGGAGATTATCTTGAAGGTGATTGGTAGTAGGTATGAGAGCTATTATGAGTTGGTCAGTATTGAATTTTCATTTGAAAACTTTTTTCTTGATAAGGTAGATTTCAAATTCCATTAAAATAACCATCCACTTGCCCATTCTATCTCTAGGGGGAAAGGCTTTATATAAAAAGTGACAGAGTGGATCAAAATGAATGATAACATAATTGGTTTGATAAAGCATATAATGATGAAGCTTTCAATTATAAAGTATATAACAAGGCAATCACATTCTACTTTTGTATAACATTTTTAATAATCAATGAGTCCTTGACTAATTTAATATATGACATATTATCTTGTTGGGCAAGTAGTACCCCAACTGATATGGGTGTGGTAGAAGTGTATAAGATTAAAGGGTGGTCATTGGAGGTTAGACAAAGGGTGGGTGGATGAAGTAATGATCATTTCATATTTTAAAATGATTTTTGACAAGGATCAGTCCATTCAAGAGCATTACCTTTCTTGATAATGGAGTTAATAGAATAAATGTGATAAGCCATTTATAAGACAAATCAGTGTATTACCCCAGGTTTGCCAAGGTAACTATGAATATCTATAATGAATCAAGGAATATGCATGTAGATAATAGTGTTTATCTTAGTGAGATTGGCATCAATACTATGAATAGAGACTAATAACCCTATTAGTTTATTGAATGTGACTCTAAAGACACATTTTTAGGGGTTTAGTCTAAATTTATATTTGATGAGTTGATCAAAGATGATAGCAAGATCAGAAAGATGAGTTTTGCATATTTTATATTTGGTGATGAGGTCATCCACATAAATTTCCACAATATTATGGATAAGGTCATGAAAATTGGTTCATAGCCTACTGATAGGTAGCTCTAGCATTTTTAAGGCTAAAGGGCATTTTAACATAGCAATAAGTGCCCCATTCCATGGTGAAATTTGTCTTATGTTGATCTTTGGGGGTGATATGAATTTGATTATATCCCAAAAAACCATCCATGAGGGACAAAATTTCATATCCAATAGTGAAATCAATGATGGCATCTATCAAAGCTAAAGGGAAGTTGTCCTTGGGACAAATAAAATTGAGGTTATGGAAATCAATGCAAATTCAAATGATCATGGTGAATTTTTTGATAACAAGGAATATGTTTGAGACCCATTCAAAATAGTCCACGTATTTGATAAATTCATAATATAAAATTTTAATTATTTATTTATGGCTTAAGTTGTAAACTTTAGGAGGAAATTTCCATTATTTTTTCCGCATAGGTTTAGCATCAAGATAGGTAATGATATTTTAAGCCACGATACTATGATCAATGCCAGGCATGTCTTCATATGACCAAGCAAAAATATAATGATATTTAACAAAGAATAAACTAAATTTATCATGTTTAGTTGGTGTAATTTCTCTATAGATTATGATAGGTCGAGGGCATGAAGGGGTGTCATATTTGATTTGTGTGGTTTCCTTAATAATCATAGTATTTCCATATTGAAAATGATATTGTGCATTGGGAAGAGAGGAAATGGGATTCATTTTAGGATCATTTCCATCAATGAAATTTTTAAAATGAGGGGGATTTTGTTTAAAATTCCAAAGTTTATGATGTCGCCAAGGAAGTTGAGGTTCTTAGGTATGGAACAATTCAATGATAGATTCATCACTAGGTAACATGGGTAGAGGGACATAATATTCCAAATTGACTTCATGATAAGTAATTTTTTTACCATGGAGATCATATTCAGAATGTATCTAGTGTACATCTATGGTCTTGACATCAAGGTTGATCTCAGGAGTAGGTGGAACTGTAGAAGAAGGCTGATCAGATTTGATTAGTTTATCATTAGCATGATTGATAGGGAGAGAGTTAGATATAATAACTATTGTGTTAGGAGGTATATAAGGTTATGTAAGATTCAAAGGTGTGAGGGGTAAGATTTGTTCAAACACTCCAGCAGTATCAAGAAGTGAAGAGTTAATTAGAGGTACATGACATTTATAATCTAGCTCAAAATCTATGGAAATGGTATGAAAATGATGGTTGAAATCATGTATTTGAGCTAAATTTTTTTAATAATGTTGAACATCTAAGTTTCATGATTTATCTTGGGCCATGATGTATTTATCATCATAAGTTGGAGAAATTATACATGTTTGTGACTTAAGAGGAACTTCATAAGGTGAGATGCCTAAATTGTTGAATATAATATAAGTTTTGTGCCATATTTTTCTAATAATAGGCACATGAAGTCACTTCTCAATATAATCAACATTTTATACATGACAGATGTGTCAAACCATGGACATAAGCATTTATGCTAATGTTCATAGGTTGATGGTAGTGTTTAGGTCTCTAAAAATAATATTTTTAAAATTTGATGATGGGATACAGAGCATCAGTCTTCCTATTTCTATACCTGTACATCTCAAATCCACCTACACAACTAAAAACTAGCTAAGTTTTATCTCTTCTTTATGTTTAAATTATCAGAATATCAATTGGTATTATACTTTATATATTTGGTAATCTTTTGAATTCACTATATTATGTTATATGCATTAATTTAATTATCCTAATTTAGAATAGTTTTAATCATCCATTTTAGTATGATATTTTAACCCTTTAACGCTTATCTAAAATAAATAATAAAAAAGGGCTAAACATTTGATGCCCCTGACTTCTGATTTTTCTCAAGAAAATTCTAGATCGGTCTAAGTCTTTTAGCTTTATAAGGTTTTTGCTTGTTTTATTTATTCATATTTGTTTAATAATTTTTATGCAAGTTATGCATAGTCCTATATTATGTGATGTTCCTCTTTAACATATTGAGACACCCCTTGGGCCTCCTAAAATGTTTCAAGCTAATACCATATTAAATTTTGATAATAATGAGAGTATCAATAATGATAATGAGCAAAATAATGAAAAAATTATTATAGAAGATGAATTTGATCATGAAGATAATAAAACACATGAAAATAATGAGCATGAAAAAGTAAATCAAGAGTTAGTTAAGTCTATTTCATTATTTTTAGATCACATTCATGAAAATCCTAAAAATATCAACAAGATCCATAATATTATATTAGAAACTAAAAATTAAAAGGTGTTAGTGAACAACCATTAATCTCTATCGATACAAATATTGTGGCTACTAGATATTATTATCACACATCCATTACAATCTCCCTCCCCTTGAGTAAAACATTGCATACTACATCTAGTTGGGGCACGAGATATGTTTTCAAACAATTATTCCTCAAAAATCAAACAACTCTTGCCACATCATCCATAGGAATAATTAATACTTCAACTCAAATGTTGGTTTCAATTCTTACATTAACACAAGTGGATTTTTCATCCCCTTTGGTGAATTCTCAATTATCAAATCTAAATCCCAATGGGTCTAATGGAAAAACTCTTCTCCAAATTATTCAAGATTTAGAAGCTAAGGTTACCAACATTGAACAAAATTCTTTGAAGTCAACTCATTCTATTGATTCACAAGATGCATTACATAATCCTCTAACACCTAAGATATATTTTCACCCTTTGCCATCCAATTTGTTGCACCCAAGTTCATATTTTATGATGGAAAGGGTGATATTTAACAACATATTTGATATTTATATGAAAAATTCCATAATTATGATTCAAATGATAAAATTTTGACCAAATTATCTCCAAGGATACTAAAAGACTATGATTTAAGATGGTTATATGATTTTATTATTCAAATTAGTGAAAGCATTCAAACCTATAGCAAATTAGTTTATATCACATTTATCTATCAACATCACTAAAAATATGTCATATGTAAAATGTTATAAGATCAAACAAGGAAAAAATGAGCCTGTTAATGAATAGGTTTGAGGTAAAAAATAATGTTGGATAAAATGATAAATATAATGACATATAAAGATCTTTAAAATATATTTAAAAAAAGTTTTCTTGCACTATTACATGAGTCTATTTTATTAAATAAGTTTTAAAAAATTTATGATTATGCCATATTATCTGAGATCATGAAACAAAACATATTTCCTTGAAGAAACTTAATTTTGTAGCAAACAAACCAACTATATATACTACCAAGTTTCATATCAAATCAAGTTACGAGGTTAAACCTATAAAACCTTTTAAAAATCAACCACTATGGTTAACTCAGTGCCATAAAAACCTAATGAGATTATATTATCTAATTCACCTAAGAGACAATTTACATGATTACCCAAGTCTCTAGATCCATTGCTTAAGAAGCTTGTGGAGTTTCATCTCATATCTCTCCCTCTTCCTATAGAGTTTGATATGAGTCAACCTATAAAAAATATATGATGTTTATGAATATTATGAATATCACCAAGTCACCAAAATTTCTAAAAACATATGTTATACCTTGAAACACAAGATCCAAGATCTTATTGACAATCAACAAATTAACTTTGATGATCTTCCAAAGGATTTAGGGTCAAAACATGGTGAGCATCAAAACCAAAAGATGTTTAATGATCAATTATAAGATCATTCTCTTAGAAATTCAAATTTTTAAATGGCATTTAATTCACATATTCCTCCACCTTATTATGGTCACCCATTAGATGGGATTATTGGAACACTTACACTATACCTCCTATGTTTCAAATACGTTCTATTACATTCAATGATAGTGAAATTATGGATGATGATTAATAACTTCATTAATTATTTATTAGATCATACCATGATCATCAACCTATACATAATGTTATGGTTGATAACTGTTCTAGTGAGAATGTATGTACCATGATGTTACTCACACATTTTAGATATACACATGGTGATTTACACCATTCAAAAAAAATGGGTGGAGCATTCAATGGGACATCACAACAAGTTATTGGTGAGATTGACCTTTACAAGTTGTTCAACCACATGTGATCACTAATGTTTCTATTATATCATAAACAAGAGTATTTTATATGTTTTGGATGACCTTGAATACATAAAATTCATGTAAGGTGCCCAATTCCATGGTGAAATTTGTCTTATGTTGATCTTTGAGGATGATATGAATTTGATTATATCCCAAAAAACCATCCATGAGGGACAACATTTCATATCCAATAGTGGAGTCAATGATGGCATCTATCAAAGCTAATGGGAAGTTGTCCTTGGGACAAATAAGATTAAGGTTATGGAAATCAATGCAAATTCAAATGATCATGGTGAATTTTTTGAGAACAAGGAAAATGTTTGAGACCCATTCAAAATAGTCCAAAAGTTTGATAAATTTGGCATATAAAAGTTTAATGATTTCTTTATGGCTTAAGTTGTAAACTTTAGGAGGAAATTTCCATTGTTTTTTCTGCACAGGTTTGGCAACAAGATACGTAATGATATTTTAAGCCACGATACTAGGATCAATGCCAGGCATGTATTCATATGACCAAGAAAAAATATCATGATATTTATCAAAGAATAAACTAAATTTATCATGTTTATTTGGTGTAATTTCTCTATAGATTATGATAGGTCGAGGGCATGAAGGGGTGTCATATTTGATTTGTGTAGTTTCCTTGATAATCATAGCATTTCCATATTGAAAATGATATGGTTCATTAGGAAGAGAGGAAATGGGATTCATTTTAGGATCAATTCCATCAATGAAGTTTTTAAAATGAGGGGGATTTTGTTTAAAATTCCCAAGTTTATGATGTTACCAAGGAAGTTGAGGTTCTTAGGCATAGAGAAATTCAGTGATGGATTCATCACTAGGTAACGTGGGTAGAGGGACATAATATTCCACATTTACTTCAAGATAAATAATTTTTTTACCATGGAGATCATATTCAGAATTTATCTAGTGTACATCTATGTTTTGGCATCAAGGTTGATCTCAGGAGTAGGTGGAATTGTAGAAGAAGGTTGATCAGATTTGTTTGGTTTATCATTAGCATGATTTACGGGGAGAGAGTCAGATATAATAACTATTTTGGTAGGAGGTATTTAAGGTTGTGTAGGTTTCAGAGGTATGAGGGGTAAGATTTGTTCAAACACTTAAGCAGTATCAAGCAATGGAGAGTTAATTATAGGTACATGACATTTAGAATCTAGCTCAAAATCTATGGAAAAGGTATGAACATCATGGTTGAAATCATGTATTTGAGCTAAAAAATTTTCATAATTTGAACATCCAAGTCTCATGATTGATGTTGGGCCATGATGTAGTTATCATCAAAAGTTGGAGAAATTATACATGTTTGTGACTTGAGAGGAACTTCAGAAGGTGAGATGCCTAAATGTTTGCATATAATATAAGTTTTGTGGCATATTTTTCTAATAATAGGCACATGAAGTCACTTCTCAATATAATCAACATTTTGTACATGGTATAAGTGTCGAACCATGGACATAAGCATTTATGCTAATGTTCATAGGTTGATGGTAGTGTGTAGGCCTCCAAAAATAATATTTTTAAAATTTGATGATGGGATACAGAGCATCATTCTTCCTATTTCTACCCCTGTACATCTCAAATCCACCTTCACAACTAAAAACTAGCTAAGTGTTATCTCTTCTTTATGTTTAAATTATTAGAATATCAATTGGTATTATATTTTATATATTTGGTAATTTTTTTGAATTCAGTATATTATGTTATATGCATTAATTTAATTATCATGATTTAGAATAGTTTTAATCATCCATTTGAGTATGATATTTTAACCCTTTAACCCTTATCTAACCAAAATAATAAAAAAAAGGGTTAAACATTTTATGAACCTGATTTTTTAGTTTTCTCAAGAAAATTCTAGATTGGTCTAAGTTTTTCAGCTTTATAAGATTTTTACTTGTTTTATTTATTCATATTTATTTAATAATTTGTATGCAAGCTAGGCATAGTCCTATATTATTTGTTGTTCCTCTTTAACATATTGAGATACCCCTTGGTCCACCTAAAATGTTTCAAGCTAATACCATGTTAAATTTTAATAATAATGAGAGTGTCAATAATGATAATGAGAAAAATAATGAAAAAATTATTATAGAAGATGAATCTAATCATGAAGATAATAAAACACATGAAAATAATGAGCATGAAAAATTACATCAAGATAAATTTAAGTCTGTTTCATTATTTTTAAATCACATTCATGAAAATCCTAAAAATATCAATAAGATCCATAATATTATATTAGAAACTAAAAATCAAAAGGTGTTAATGAACAACCATTACTCTCTACCGATACAAATATTGTGTCTACTAGATATTCTTATCACACATCCATTACAATATCCCTCCCCTTGAGTAAAACATTACATACTACATCTAGTGGGGGCACGAGATATGTTTTCAAACAATTATTCCTCAAAAATCAAATAACTCTTGCTACATCATCTATAGGAATAATTAATACTTCAAATCAAATGTTGGTTTCAATTCTTACATTAACACAAGTGGTGTTTTCATCCCCTTTGGTGAATTCTCAATTATCAAATCTAAATCCCAATGGGTCTAATGGACAAACTCTTCTCCAAATTGTTCAAGATTTAGAAGCTAAGGTTACCAACATTGAAAAAAATGCTTTGAAGTCAACTCATGATATTGATTCACAAGATGCATTACATAATCCTCTAGCTCTTGAGATATATTTTCACCCTTTGCCATCCAATTTTTTGCACCCAAGTTCACATTTTATGATGGCAAGGGTGATATTTAACAACATATTTGATATTTATATGCAAAATGCCATGATTATGATTCAAATGATAAAATTTTTACCAAATTATTTCCAAGGATACTAAGAGACTATGATTTAAGATGGTTATATGAATTTATTAATCCAATCAGTGAATGCATTCAAACCTATATAAAATTATTTTATATCAAATTTATCTATCAACATCACTAAAAATATGTCATATGTAAAAATTTATAAGATCAAACAAGGAAAAAATGAGCCTATTAATGAATAGGTTTTGAGGTACAAAATAATGTTGGCCAAAATGATAAATCTAATGGCAGATAAAGAGCTTTAAAATATATTCAAAAAAAATTTGCTTGCACTTTTACATGAGTATATTATATTAAATAAGTTTTAAAAAATTTATGATTATGCCATATTATCTGAGATCATGAAATGATACATATTTCACTAAAAAAACTTAATTATTTATCAAACAAACCAACTATATATACTACCAAGTTTCATATCAAACCAAGCTACAAAGTTAAACCTATAAAGCCTTTAAAAAAGCAACCACTATGGTTAATGCAGTGCCACAAAAACCTAATGAGATTATATTATCTAATTCACCTAAGAGACAATTTACACTATTACCCAAGTCTCTAGATCCATTACTTAAGAAGCTTGTGGAGTTTCATCTCATATCTCTCCCTCTTCCTATAGAGTTTAATATGAGTCAACCTATACAAAAGATATGATGTTTATGCATATTATGAATATCACCAAGTCACCAAACTTTCTAAAAACATATGTTATAACTTGAAACATAAGATCCAAGACCTTATTCACAATAAACAAATTAAATTTGATGATCTTCCAAAGGATTTAGGGTTAAAACCTATTGAGAATCAAAACCAAAAGATGTTTAATGATCAATTATAAGATTATTCTCTTAGAAATTCAAATTTTTATATGGCATGTAATTCACATATTCCTCCACCTTATTATGGTCACCCATTAGATGGGATTATTGGAACACTTACACACACTATACCTCCTATGTTTCAAATATGTTCTATTACATTCAATGATAGTGAAATTATGGATGATGATTAATAACTTCATTAATTATTTATTATATCATACCATGATCATTAACCTATACATAATGTTATGGTCGATAATTTTTCTAGTGAGAATGTATGTACCATGATGTTACTCACACATTTTAGATATACACATGATGATTTATACACTTTGACAAAAATGTTTGGAGCATTAAATGGGACATCACAAGAAGTTATTGGTAAGATTGATTTACCTTTACAAGTTGCTCAACCACATGTGATCACTAATTTTTATATTATATCATAAACAAGAGTATTTTATATGTTTTAGATGACCTTGAATACATAAAATTCATGTAATACCTTCCATAATGCATGGGTGTATTAAATACATTCATACCAATAGGGTAATTATAGTTTCCATAATCCCATATGAACATCCACTTGAACAAGAGAAGTCTACTCTAATATGGCTAATTATAAAAACCTATTAAGGTTAATCAAGAGTGAAAGGGAAATAAACATGAAATCCCCTTTTGTAGGTGGTTGATACCTGAGATACTATTTCACCAGAGATACATAGTGGAATCCATGGAGATCTCATCTACACCTACATGGTCCACCTAATTGATGAGATAAAATAAACATGTTCCAATTAAAACTAAAATGACGAAACCATAGATCACTAAAAAATGGGTTCCAAGAACCACCACTCCTTTTATTACCTCTTCATGACCACAAAGTAATATATACATGGAAAATTAGACTTCCATAGCTTTTATTAAAAGTTGTAAATCCTTAGCCAACAAATATAGACAAAATATGATGGAATATAAACTCCCTCACCTCTTTACTAATTCATTAAATGCCAAATTAAAATAAATTGTTATGACTTTTTCTTCAAAATCATTCAAGGAAGGCTTTAATCAAGATAAATTCTAAGACTACATAATGCAATCCTTCCCAACCTAAGCTTGGTGCTTGAATTCTTATGAGACCTAAAAAAAGTATATTAATAAAAATGGTGTCTTTGATACCTATATTTTTAAGAGAACCATCCATATCATTATGACAGGAAGCTCCAATGAAGAGACTCTCTCCCCACATATAAAGTGAAGTCCCTTCCAACATCCTCCTCCCTCATAAGTCAAAATTTATGAAATCCATTATCCTATTTCCATAGATGAGATGAGGAGATGCCTTCCTAAACAATCACATAGACATTTTTATCCTTCCCATACTAGTGCTCATTGGTATGAATCCCAATTTTTTTTGGTTTCCTTCAAATTAAGATCACTCCCATGAAACTTATAAGTAACTTATATATCTATATTTTGAATTATTTCTTATTCTAAAGTTTAATCATGAATCCATGATTAGAAAACATTACCAAGCCTATGATAAAGTAGCTAAGGCTCATGAATCTAAGGTTAAGTATGAATAACTTCACTAGGATAATGATAACACCACCATTTATTATAATCCTCTTCCAAATCATACTCAAAGTCAAAAAAACAAAAATCAAAATCAAACCTTTTCCCAACCAACAACTGATGTTATTAAAACCATGGTTAACCCTCATTCTTCCAATAATAAGGAAAATTTGGTGAACATGAATAACATGAAGCATGATTTTTACTACACTAATCCTTATCATATTTGGCCTCACATTCTTTATCCTCTTATATAATAGTCTAGGATCATACTTGAATCATATTTCAGCTATTGAATTTGAAGAAATTATTAATTATGTGTTTTCAAATAACCCAACTATATTAACCACCTTGGTACATTTTTATGTAGATCATACTTTATTATCCAACCTAATGCATTTCCTTATCTTAAAATTTATATCATTCAACTCAATAAATTATTTTTATTTAACCATTTTTATCCATACTATATTTTTTAGCTTGGTACAATATTTTGTTTCTAGTCTAAGTCTAACTATATTATCCAACTTAGTTTATTTCTTCAACTAATATTGTTTCAACTATATCGATTGGATTTATATAGTAAAATTTTCATAATTTTTACTCTATTATATCATTCAACTTGATTATCTCACCTTATGAATATAGAAAAATTTGAACACAACTCAAAAATCTAGGAAAATCATGCAAGATGAAAACTATTTTGGAAAAAATTCCTACTGGGTGTGCTAGAATGTGATAGTTATAATTTTATAACTTGTACTAGCTAAGAAATCAAATAAACAATTTACTTCCTATATTAAAGACTAAACTAAAACCTTAGTTAGAGATATTCAATCAAAAGAAATAAAGTAAACAAACTTACAATGTACCATCTTACAAACAAATTAAATCATCTTCTCCATTGATGAACTTCAATTTTTTCTTGAAATATGATATGTGGATGCTCAATTCATTCTCCAAGGAGAATGGAATTTCAGTAGCAAATGGATATATTTTTTTTATTTTCTTATGGAAGCATATTGAAATTTTGATATTATTTTGATAGCTTAATGATGGATTTTATATATAATGAAATTTGGCACTTTAAATTATATATTTTTGATTGAAATATTGGTATCTAGAATAAATTTGGATTCATTAGATTATGTTAGTTTTTGATGGTCAGATTTGGGTCCCTATCTAAGTGGAAGAGACTAATTCCTTATGTGTTTGATAAATAAAGGGGGAGTTAGTTTCTATTTGAAATTTTATCATGAATGATTCAAGGTAGTTATATGACTCACTAATTTTGTTTAAAGGTTCAATTATGACTTAAAAATTGATTGAGGAGGTTAAGGAAATGATTGGATAACTCAATGTTTGGTTGAGAGAAATGTGAGAAGATATTTGGTGACTTAAAAATTCTAGGTTTTTAAGTAGTTTTGTGGAATATGTGTGCATGAATAATTAATTAATATATATTAATTAAATATATGGAAATGATGTTAGGATGAAATTCTAATTTATAATGATGGTTGATTTAGTGTGAAATAATGAAATTTGTGTCGATATTTTAGCAAAGTTAATTATGACACAAAATGTGGTATAATTTAGGTGTCTACAAATATAAATCATGTTTTAATAGTTTTATATTGTATATGTGATATATGTCATTATAATTATAGTTTTGATCCATAATATAAGTAGTTAGGCATAGTGAGATGGTAAATATGAGCTTTCAGCAATATGAAGGTCTAGAACTAAAGAGTAGAGCCTTTATTGGTATTTGTCAAGTGTACAAGACTGAGATGATATATATAGGTATATTTTAGTATCTTTAAGGATTATATTCTAGTTTGATAATTATTTCACACAATCATTTAAGTGGCATAACTACATCCAATTTGATCCCTCTATGGTGTATTTCAACACAGGCAATGCTTAGTTTTTTATTGGGGATTGGTTTGGGTCTTTTCAACACAAAAATTCTAACTCATTTTTAAGGTATCTTGTCATCAATAAATAATAATTATGTTTTATAAAAATTAATTAAAACACACACCATCACATGGGATCTAAAGTTTGCACATACAAAAGTAGATTTTAGCCATAGGCACATGGCTCCAAAAAAGTTGTAGACCCCCACTAAGCATAGGGAAACTACTGGTAAACCCTAATAATGTTGGTTTTTGTAGGAATATGACCTTTCTAGTAGTGCCTAAATAATATTTCAACCCTTTTTTCAGACCTAAGCACCTAATGAAATATATATTAGGCATTCTCATATCTTGTGACTTTTTTATGAATGATAAATAGTCAAAATCAATTAACTCATCCTTATTTTGTATTGTCAATTATAAATCAAATAGTTAAAATATTTATTATCCCTTTTCAATTCATATTATTGTATTTTATTATATTATTTATATAATTTGAATTAACACATAATTTAAATTATTTTATATCTCTTAAGCTTAAAATAATAAAAACACATTATAATATAAAGTAGGTTTTATATCAATTCTTAAACTAGTAAACATAACGATTTATAAAACATACTTGTACAAGAAAAAAAATGAATAATTACAATGGAGATTTTTGAATAATTAAATTTAAAAAAATAATATGAATGAAAGGCTAACATTAATCCATCACACAAAACATGAAGGATATAACTCAAAGCTTCATATAGGATTGATTGGCATTGAAGTTACAAAAGTGTTCAAAAATTTAATAGATTGTTTTATCTTGTGTGGTTTTTCATCATCTTATTTCCCTTTTCTATTATTATTCAGAATAATATCCATTCATTATTATTACATGTCAGCTTAATTTAACTTCCTTTTTAACATTTTTTTATTTCTTCTATATCTAACTAAATTCATAATATACATTTTTATTTTTTTATAAAAATATACATTCCACAATGATACATTAAATAATTATAAAATTAATTTATAATAATTAATAATCTAATCAACGATGACATATTGGTCAATTTTTATTATAAATTATGTCAAATTTTCATTGAAGATTGGGAATATTCCATTGGAGAAATTTTAAAAAAAAATATAGATGTTTGAAAAAGATTCAACAAAAGATTTGTGGCATAATATATTTCATTTTATTTATGTCAGGTTTCCATCATTTAATGTAAACTTATTGAAATATTTGATGTAAATTTTGAGTGTCCTCTAGAAGAATTTCTTTAAAAAAATTTAGCAAAACTATTGGAAAAAACTATTTTGATTATATATATTAAAATAATATGATAAATCTACTTAAAACATATATCAACTTTTTTCTAATTTAGTATGGAGAGGAATTATGTCACTCTAATTATTTCAAGGGCCTAAAACCCAAATTTCACTTATTTATTCATTTTTACATTCATTAGGCTAAAAAATGTGCTCTTATTTATGTGGAATGATATATGGTGCCAATAAAAAATTGTAATGGTCACATTTAAATGACCAAAAATGATGATGAATAAGAAAATTTTAAGATCATTGTAAACATATTTTTTTTGATAAAAGATAACACTTTTGAGTAGAGCTATGAACCAGACAATATTTTTAACCAGAGTTATGAACTAGGAAATACAAAGAGATATTCAATTCAAGCATAGCAAAGAATAACAACTAATAGGGCTAATATAATCCTAGGTAGAAATACCATTTCAAAATAATAGTAACTAAATAACAATTTGAGTCAACCCTTCTCATCACTACAATGAGTCCCAAAATCACTCTAATTGATCTAAATAAAATCCATGCAACACAAAAAGCTCCACAAGTGAGATTATACATCTATCAAGTAATTCACAACATCCTTCCTTAGTAAGGCTCTGCCCTGCTCAACCTCAAGGACACAATAATCATTTTGATCCATTAATAATCAACTTTTTTTTACTAATATTTTCCCAAACTTGGAATAAAACACATCATAAATTCTAATCCATCTATGGAATTCAAGGGATTCATCCCATGTGTATTCTACAAAAGAAAACCAATGAGCCAAAATATAGTTAAACTGCGTATTCATGTTTAAAACAAGGAATTCCCCATCCTAATAAACTCTCAAACATCTTATAAGACTAAGAAAAAACCAAACCAAGGCTTTCAAAATCCATTTGGAAACATAGTCTTGAAGATAAATCATCAGGGATCACTCCCTTGGAGAATGTTAATTTGAACCCCAAAATTGATAGCCTTCGACCAATCTGCAACACTAAGGTCTAAAATTATAATATGTGGTCCTCTATCTATAGGGCTCAGTAATGGTGAGGGCCATAAGAATAGCATATGGTTCACCTATTGTATTATACATGAGATCTTAGGTTAACAACCCTGAATTTTTAGTTGTATGTCTTTCGGCTCTAAGGTGTACACACATAAAAGTAGAAACAAAGGCATAAAAAAATTGGATCAAAATTTGAGTAGGCCATTTGACTAGGATGATATTATATTTGAGAACTAGACCTCTAGAAATGCAAAAGGGAGGAGGGGAGGATAATGGCCATGGAGCTAAAATCCTAGCCCCCATAGGCATTGTGGAATTTTAGATTACTAACTACACAAACCTTTTTTATATACTTAAGATAAATTATAATATATAAAATGTTATACACTAGAGTTTTAATCAATATATCTCATTTCTGTATTAAATAATTCAGTGTTACAAAATGTATACTATAACAATGTGGTTTCACTCCTAACTTCTGATGTAATGAAAAATTGTTTAATGAAACTTTATATAATATTAATTTTATCTACCCATGCATAAATTAATCCTAAATAAATTAACATAAAAATATATTTCTAACTAATAATTATTTCACTTAAATATATTTGAAAGTAACTTCTAAAAAATTTTGAGTCACATGAAAAATAATTTGTATTCCCTTAATCCACAATTGTGTGAAAATTTAAAGGTGGTTATAAAATATAGAAAAGGTGTTAATCTTACCTGTATAATGGCCAAAGAAAATCTCCATTCTATAAAATAATTCAATTCTAATGTAACATTATAGTGACAAGCAAGATAGGTAAATAAAAGAGAATGAGAGGGAATCCATATAATGAACGGAAAAAACATAATAAGATTGTGCTTGTGTTATTTTCCCTTTGACAATACATCACATATAATATTATTAGTAGTGTCATTAGGATTTATAGTTACTTATGAATAAAAGGATGTATTTATAGTAAAAACACAACAAAATATGTCACATCGATATAAAATGGTGGACCATGGACATAATGTTCTTTTGCAGTATAATTGAAGATTATATTTCATATTTTCTACAATAAACAACCCATGGCCTTTTATTATTTAAATGTCTAATATTATGATTTCCCTACTTCATTCTAATAACCTCCCTCTTCCCTCCCAACCCAACATCCCCCTTACCCATCCCCTTGTTCCCACATAGACATATATATCAAAAGAGGGTTTATTCTTAAAGGAATATTTTTATTTCGTTTAAAAATAAAAATAAAAAATTTAATTTATTAAATTTTTAAATATTATAAAATATAGATTTTAATTTATTAAAAAATGTAAATTTTAATAAGGATAATGTTGAAAATTAAATAAGTCATATTATAAAAAATGTCTCGTCAACCACATCTCCTCCTTGCCATTCGAGTTTATGATTATAATCTCTCTTTGTTTTGGCATGCATTTTTTTAAAAATAGTAAAAAATTAAAAAAATGTAAATAAAAATGAGAGATACGATTTGTTATTTTTGTATTAGGGTTGGATAGTGAATTTTTAGTTATTTTTCTTTAGTTCATATTAGGATTTTCTTAATAAATTTAGGGGTTTTATTTATTTTTATAAGATTTATATAAAAATCAAAGGCAATTAAAGAGAGGATAATGTATCTTAATTTTTATAGGGTTTATTTATAAAAAAATAAATATTAATAGAAAAAATAAAATAAAGGGTTTTAAACTAACTTACCTCAAATAATAAAAGTGAAAACTACTATGGAACTAATAATGAAAATAATAAGTGTGGAGTTTATGTAAAATAAATTGTGAATGGAAATCATTGTAGGTGTCCAAATGATAATGAAAAATAAATTACCTTTGTCATACATAGGCTGTATTCCCTTTATCATTGCAATAAATGACAAGGGAAAGATGAAATGAAAATAATAGGGAATGAATTAAGGTCGTATTTTCATTTTATTTATTATTTTACAATTTATGACTATATATTAGAATATATGAAATGTTTTTGTCAAACACTTTATTATAACTTTTAGAGTTATTTTATGTGATGAAAACTTAACAAAATGTGATAATATTTTAGGGTTTTCAACTTTTTCTAAGTTTTTGATAGAATACAATCATTATGTAGTGGTGATTTTTTCCTTAATAGCATATTTGACTTGGTTATTTTTCTTATCTTCAAACAATAAATGTAACATAGTTATGAGAAATTTATAATTAATTACAAATAAAATATGTAAATTCATATTAAAAAAATCTTTATATGTTTATTTTATCTCATCTTTGATAATGTTTGGAGTTCTATATTTAATTTCATTGACTAAAATGTCATTTACTATTTCACATCCCTCGCACAATGTTCTTGAAATTTTCAACTAAGCATCATAATAATACTTCTCCTTTTATGGGTTTTTAACAGAATGGCATAATTAATAGGCCGCAATTTATAATTTTTTAACATTATTAGTCCCACTCATAAAAGTGTTGGTCTTCATTTTCTTCTTCTTTAAAAATCTTAAAATTTTAAAGTTGAGGTCAAAATTCACTACCTTACAATAATACCTAGTTATCCAAGTAGATTTATAGGTTCTATAGATGTATTATAAGATTATATAAGTTGGCCCATGACTATTGTGTAAAACAAAATCCCATTATTTCTACTAGGGACTTTGTTGGAGTTTTTTAATAGGGTGTATTTGATAAACTTGTAGTTTTATTGGGGCTAGGGTAGCATCGGTCTGTCAACATATTCTATAATGTCATTATTTATATATGTACAATATTTATTGTATACTCCTTGATCATAATTCACATCTTTAGAAATTTTCATATGTATTGATCTTATAAATGGGTCTCCACAAACATAAGCTTCCAAATAGGTAAAGGATATAAGGTTGTTGTAGAACCAACTCATAAATATGGCAAGACCACAATGAATACATGGTTATAGTAAAGATGTTATTATTTTGTAATGAAATAATTCAAATAGATTATATAATAATGATTATGATATATTTAGTTATATGTACTTAAACCTGCAATCTCTATTTATAAAATGGTAGAAGACTTTAGTAGAAGTGACATATAAATAAGGCAATAAGTTAGGGATATAGTATTAGGTCAAGGATTAAGGTAAAGGCAAGGGTTGTAATAACAATAAATTAAAATGGTAAAAATTATTTGTATAACATAAATGGAATATAAATTAAAAAATTATAATCTAACCATACACAAAATAAAAGGGGATAAGGTTTAGGATACTTACTTCAAGTCAATTTTTGGTGTATTAATCTCCCCTTTAGCTTTGATCACTTTTTGAGAAATAGTTATAGGTGGAGTAAATATGGATAGAATAAACCCTAATTAAATCATATTTGGGGACTATAAATACTTGGTTTATGTAGCCTTCCTAAATCATATTATTGAATCTTTGAGGTTTTTATTATAACTTAAATTTCTTAGGTGAACTCCTTGACCATAAATTATATTTCCTAAGGTTATTTGTGAGCATAAGAAGATAAAATATTGTTATTCATCTATAAATGTTTAAATGAACCATGTAAATATGTTTATAGTTTCATAAAATTAGGTTTTGGTTTTTATTGATGTTATCATCTTAATTGATGTAGTCCACCCAAAACAGAGAAAATAATATGTTATTAGTTAGACTAATGATATTGGCCAAATCATGTTAAATTATAACATCATTAATTAGGCATATGATGTTGGGAATTGGCAAGAAATTTTAGAATGGGATTAGAGGAAGGACTAATATAATAAAAGGAATAATTTTTTAATATGAAAGTGGTAGACAATCACCCACAACACATCTCTCATAAATATTTCTCAGAGCTGATCCACCCCAATCCTAAATATGAAAGATTAATGCACCAAAAATTATTTTAAAAAATAAAATGTATTAAATAAATTTTAGTGTGTATAATTATTCCCCCATAAATCATCACTCCTCACAATAGTGAAAAAAAAAATGGTGCTTCACTTCAAACATATGTTGAAAATAAATGAAATGAATAAATTTGAATAACTGAATTGAAATAATTGAAATTTTAAAGATGAAATATATGTATATTGACTTACCTTTCCATTTAATGGATGCATACATGTGTATCATTATTAATCATGGTATGCACACTTATGTTCATTTAAAATTCAAAATTTGACTATGGTAATCTTAAGAATGCAAGGCTACATGGGCTAATAATTTTTAACATATATATATATATATCTAGTTCCATGTGTATGCAATATAATAAATCTCAAATAAAATGTAAATAGGATGAGTAGAGATAGCTACATGATAAAATAAAAATTATGTCCAAAGGGTATATCTAGATAGCCACAAGGTGAAGGCTATATTATGATTTGAAGGCCTACATATAGTAAAATAAGGTGATATGTTAAGTCCAAATATCCACATGGTAAAAGCTAAATTAGGTTTAAAAGGCCCAATGAAAAATAAGGATAAACAAATAGCTAAGGATCCTAAACATAATCAAAAAAAAAAATTGAATAATAAAACAATGGTTGAAAGAAAATCCTATAAATTAAATATGTAATTGTATTCAAGTAGGTATGAATCAAATTTAAATCTCAATTAACTCCCTAGGTTTTATAATATTATACCTAAAAACCTGAATGGTGTCATAATGTTTGAACGTTTGAAATAAATGCATTTAAAATTATTTAAATAATATAGGAGAGACTTTCCCTATTCATGGGGTAATAATACAAATTAATAGTAGGAAAGTAATAAAATGTAAATCTAATCAACTAAGATGGATTAAAATAAAATTTAATGAAGGTTTGAAATGAAATCAAAGGAATGCAAGTTTTAGTTTCATTTTTCAATCCCATTTAAGATCTTTTATTTCTACGTATGCATCATTAAAATATTAATCCATAAATAATGAGGCTTAAATCCAAACTCTTATCACAATCCTCCAACTATCCAAATCTCAAGACATTATCAATCTAGATATTGAACGTGATTCTTAGCTAGTTATCACTACTCTAACTAAACAACACATTCCTAGTTAAAAAAATTTCTCTCTCCTTTGATTGACCCTAAATATCCTATAAACCTTTCCTAAATTCTATATATCTCATTATTACCATGAGGCAAATCAAGTTGTTGATCTACTAGAAAACATGAAAGGAAACATTGGAATTTTCTCCATGATGGAAATCTTGTAATCTTTGATTTTTTTGGATTGAATAAAATATTGTTGTATGAAATAAATTAATAATATTTTTTCAAACTTTCATCCACTCATATATGTTTCCACCACCTCATTTATTTAAAATCTCATAATTTCTCACTATCCCTATCCACCTTGCCTCATCATATCTCATAATATTTTATTGACCTTTATTTCAATACTTACACTTAGTACAATTTAAGCTTGT
>JARHVA010000050.1:8465000-8585000 GCA_037957365.1 Torreya grandis | reverse complement strand
CTTTGGGTATTGATGGGAACAATATGAAAAGGCACAACCAACAACTTTGATTTAGAAAATAATGGCTAAATATTTAAAAACCAATAACTAACTATTTAAAAATAAATGGCTAAGGTAAATGCAAAAAAATGACTAAGTCTAAACTAGAAACTATTCAATGATTTAGTCATTTGCTTGATCTAAAAGCCAATTTCATCCTTTTTTATGAGGAAACTAAGTTAAAATGTAAAACATTATAAATATTTAGTCCTTCAAATTGAAATTAACATAGAAAAAAATAAAAATTATTTAGGAAAAGAGGTAGAATACTCTAGAAAGTTAAGCAAGTTGCACAAAACTAGGTGAAATAGTCTAAAAATGAAACTATAAAGTGTGTTTCAAAACACAAGCAAACAAATAGACTAAGACTTAGTAGATTGACACAAATTTAGATATTAAAATCAAAGCAACCCAAGATGTGAATTTCCATGCTAAGTGTTTACAATGCAGACTAAATTTTGTAAGTTAGACTAAAACCATGAAGCACATTCATATTCCACATCTTCATATCTAGTAAAATAAGCATCTCAAAAGGTTGATTTAAACAAGCAGCTGTAATGAAATATTGAAAGGTACAAGACCAAATTCTAAATCAAAAATAGGGTCCCTATTTTAAGACTAAAAATGGGATGTGTTGTGTAAGAAACAACATAATTGATGAAGGGAAACTCCCAATGATCAAAATATCATCAACATAAAGTACCATAATCAAGAACAAATCATCCTACCGTAAGAGATAAACATTCAAAACTAAAAGACATATAGTGAGTCGTATTGACATAAAGAAGAAATATATCTTGGAATACCATGCTTGAGGGGCCTATTTGAGGCCATAAATGGATTTATGGAGTCTGCATACAAGGGAAGAATCCTCAATGAAGCCCTAAGGCTGATCCATGTAAATTTCCTCCTCAAAATCACCATGAAGAAAGGCACTCTTCACGTCTATGTAATGGACATCCTAATGATTGGCTATGATAATAATAAGTGTAAGTATGATAGAGTTAATTTTGGTGATACGTGCAAAGGTCTTTATGTAGTCGATGATAGGAACCTATGAAAAACCCTTTGTGACAAATCATACCTTGAACTTGTCAATAGACCCATCTATTTCATACTTGGTCTGATATATCTATCTGCATTGAACCATATTTATTCCCTTATGAAAAAGTGTCAAATCCTAATTATGATTCCTGATTAAGGAGTTATACTCTTCATAAATGGTAGAATCCCACTTAGGAATACTTGATGCCTCTTGAAAAGTATTTGGATATAAGGCAAAGGAATATAAATCATGTGGACCACTTTTAAACTCTAAACATGTCTACATATCATCTAAAATATTCTCAACCCATATACCTATACTCTGTAGTGTCTACCTATCCTAGAGTGGACAATAAGTGGATGATTTAGGTAGAGAATCATCAACCTTTAAAGTGTGTCCATATGTGGATGGAGATGAATAACCATCATTGCTCTCATTATTAGAATTGGAATAAGTTTTATCAACCTATGGAATGTACTCAAGTTGATCGAAATCATGTAAATCGAATCCAAGTCAGGCCAATGAAGTGGTATAAGTGTCAAGTGTTGAGTCTGTGGGACTCTGCTGAAAATGAACACTTATATTTATAAATGGTTCATGTGTGGTTAGATAAATAAGGTGGTATCCATTAACACCATCTGGATAACCTATGAAGATGTAAGGCTTACTTTTAGGTTTCATATCATTACATTTCTTCTTCAGTATGCATGCCATAATTGGAGATTTGAAAACCCTAAAGTGCTCAACTACGGGTTTCCTATTTTACCAAGCTTCAAAGGGAGTTACACCTTTTAAATCTTTGTGATGAACCCTATTTTAAATTTAGTAGGCATAATTAATGGCTTAAACCCAATACTAAGGCACCAATGATTTAGAGTTAATCATTTAGTTCCCCATCTCTTTCAAGGACCCATTCTTACATTTTACAACTCTTATTTTGAGGACTATATGGAACTATATAATGCAAATAAATCCCCTCTACTGTGAAATACTAATCAAACCTATTGTTGACATACTCACCTCTATTATTAGATCAAATAACCTTGATGCATTTCTCAAATTATTTCTTTGTAAGAACCTTGAAGTCTTGAAACTTTAAAAAAAAAAATAGATTTCTATCTAAGGAAGTGAACCCATGTGTATCTTGATAAATAATCAATGAAGGTAAAAACATACTTAGCCCTTGTAAAATATAGATTGGGAAAAGTCCCAGATACATCATTGTGTACTAATTCCAACACTTATGAATCCCTCTAATATTTGACCTTGTCAAATTTATGTTTAAGATGTTTCCAAAGGGTGAAACCCCCATAAAGACCCTTAAATAAATGGACACAAGGTAAGCCTATGACCATATCATTCTTTCTAAGTTGTTTTAGATAAAGATAGTTTAGGTTGCTAAACCATTCATGCCAAACTTTACTAACTGCATTTGAATGAGTCAAAAATGCAATCAGAGAAGAATTAGGTGAAAATGTGAGAAGGTTTATAACCTAGCTTGGTTATCTACCCTTCCCTCTACCAATGTTGAATCATTATGCAACTCTATAATTATGACTAAATTTAGTTAAAAATTTACCCTCATTACCTTATTGATGTGAGTGATTTGGTATACTGATAGGATATTAGTTGAAAGTGATGGAACACTTAAAACATTATTGAATGTTAATTCATCCATTTCAATGAACCATATCCCTATAAATTATACTAAAGTGCCATCACCCAAAGTGATAGAAGACATGCTACAAGGCTCTAATGAAAAAAACTCAACTTGTGAAGAGCCCATGTGGTGGGAAGCACTAGAGTAAATAATCCATGAAGATTTTGGATCTACAACTACTACAAGATCCTTTCCCTTTTCTTTCTCTTTACCTTTGCATTTTTCCTTAGAATAATCTTGAGTTGATGAATTCTACTTATGAGACTCAAGAAAACCTATGTTGTTCTTTTCTATAAGATGAGTTAGGCGATTAATTTATTTCTTCAAGCACTTTTGTTCATCATTCCAATTTTTATTTCAATAGGCACACTTAACCTTATCTTTATTAGGTTTGTCATTGGAATAGGATGTTTTAGTGGTTATTTTGGTAGAGGTTGATTCTTTCTTCTTCTTTTGATCCTTATTGAACAAACCATGATACAATATGTAGAAAATAATCATAAGGCAATAGTCCCATTAATTTAGGTAAATAAGTTACCATCATTTAATAAATAACACAAATTTATTAATAGTAATCTCAATAGTTATAGTTGTTCATGATTATAAGGCACTCATGTTGTTCATAATTCCTTAACTACTATTATTAGTTCTATTTCTATTATAAGTTATTACTCTAGTTCCAGACACAATCTAACATAATATATTCTTAATTTTTCAAAGGAAAAACAAAAAATGAGTGAATCCATTTCTTATTCTTGTCATATGCCTTTTATATGATCCTAATATTAATTTCTACCACCAACAATAACTACCTTACAGTTATTACACCATTATCCCACCTAGTAGTTACTACATGTGCTTCTTGATGCCATCTACCATCGCTTTCTACAATCACTTCACAACTATATATCAGGATCTACTGTCAAAATTATCTTTTTCTATCTATCCCCATAATCTCCATTATAGTTCCTAGATTTAGGTGGTTGTGTGTTTGGGTCCTACTATTTTTTTATGACATGTGTATATAAATTTTAATGGCTTACATCTATCTTACAAGAAGTTTATCTTGGGTGCACGTGAAGGTTATTGGTTCATATTTTACATGCCATATTTTGATATTGGATTTGGTTTATATTATCCTATAGTGAATCCACACACTTTAGTTTTCATAGACCTAGATGATTTCCTAGGGTAAACATTATCCCACAGTAAACTAGTTATCCATCCTTGAACAACTAGTCCATATCTTGATTTTTTTACTTGTTCAATCTAGATATCTATGAAATTTCACTATAAGCAACTAATTCATCTAAATTTACACTTTTTGATTAATTCCTATCCCAACCACATATGATAGGTTATCTAAGTCATTCTTTATTCCCTTAAATTTTGACATATGTGGTTATGAGTCATGTTTTGAGCTTTTCCACTTCTATCCTTCTAAGGTTGAGTCAATCCTTAGGTCACTTAATTTTGATAATAATAAATTTAGATCAAACTTTTAGATTTGTTTTATTATCCTATCCTTTACTATTTGTCACTTTCTATCCTTGAGCTTTGAACATGTCACTTCATATTGTACCTTAGATTGCCCTGCACAAACTCTTCCTTCATGACATCCTTCATGTGACATTATTCATATTCACATGACTTATACCTAGATATATCTTGCACACCATATATTTTTTAATATTTATCACTACCTACACACACTAAATCTTGTACTTAGTCCTATAACATAACATTCTCTTAATTTATCCATTCAAGGGTTGTGCCTCCACAAACATTACTTTTTTAAGGTGGTGTAAAGTGAATTTTTAGTTTTAAAGTGTAATAATACTCACAAAAAATACTTATATGTTTGGATATCATGACCTTAAAATAAATTTCCCACTTGACTCTCTTGGGTGGATAGTAATAGGTGTGTATATATTATTACAAGCTACATGCATATACCGTGTATATGACTAACCTATTCTACTCAAAATAAAAGTGTATAAATTAAAATGGCTTAAAAATCCACATTAAAACTTGTTATAGGTGCCTTATTATATTATCAACCTAATATGATAACTTATGAAACACCCCTAAGGTATCTCACCACTAGTAGTTGTGATCCATATCCCAACAGTCCATTGTAATGAAATTTTCTTTTGACCCTAGAGAATATGGTAGTTTCTTCCTTGACCTATAAAAGAGGGAATTAATTTCTAATTTGGGGTACCTTCCTTACTTTAGAGGTGATAGGTGTGCATAATACCTAAAATTTGTTTGAATTTGAAGGTTATCCAACCCTCACATTCTTCATTATCCTTCAGCTTGCATGTGTAATCCATATTAATGGTACGAATAGGTCCCTATGCCCTCATCTTAGTGTGTCACATGGATTATAAATTATTTATTTAGGGGAAGGAATTATTTTTTACATAGGCCCTTTTACATGTTTTAGGGTTGGGGTCATAACTATATCATGCCACATCTTTGGTTGATCCTTCTGTAGGAAGGTGTGCTCTTGACATGCATCACCTCTTGCTCTATTTCAAAAAAAAAATTGAGTGTATCACCCACACCTTCTCTTAGTGACCTCATATGTCTCCTACACCCATCGATCACTATAAATACTTATGGAATTTAAGTCACCCTCCACTTTACCCCATTTAAGGGCGTGTTATCCACTCAGCCCTAAAATCTACCTATTATGTGTGGTGATGTTGCAGACATTGGTGAATACATCAACATGCTCTATATGCTCATCTTATGGGGATCCTTGGTCTATAGTAAGTGAGATCACCACATGTTCACTCCCATTTTTGAAACTCATAAAGTGTTACTTAAATCTCATGTACACATTAGTAATGTAACATAATGGCCTTCCAAATAATGCATGGTAGTTTTATTCCTTGGCCAACTTGATAACCTCAAAATCAACATAAAATTTGACATCCACGATCTCAATGAAAACATTGTATAGAAACCCTATGGGTTATATTATGGTCTTGTTCACCATGAAAAGAATGTGAGGTGAGGGCTGAAGCATGAGGATTATCACATAACACCATCCATATCTCATGAAGACATTAACTTCATCAACAAAACCGATTAGGATGTCACATACTGACCATATGTTGATTTCAACATCCACAAGCAACTCCCAATCATAGTTTGGGTTTTAGGTGATTTTTTAAACTCATGTTAGGTTCAAAATTAGGACATCAACTAGATATTTATCATCATATATAGATAGGATTTTATTAAGGGAATAATCACCATACATATTAGGAGAGTGAAAAGGTTAACAAGTTCACCAAATTTTTCTTCATGGGCCTAGAGTTCTTTGTGAGCAGTCTCCTCCAAATCCAAGGTGAGTTTGAGTTTTACTTATAGGATATGAATTACATTAAAAACCCTAATGATAACATTAGTCTATCATGGTACTTATTATAAGGTCATAAGAGTAAGCTTTGGGTGTGCTATTCTAGCTCCTCATCCCTCAAGCTCACATCTTGGTCTAGCTGCTTCTCTGGGAGTCATTGTAGGCTATGTAGCCTTGCTATTATGTGTAATTTCTTAGAAATTTAACCTAATATTATTCTTATTATATGCCTTATATTTGTGTGCACAATATATCATCCTAACACCTTTATTAATCTTTCCTTTATGTATCATCTTGGCATAGAAATCTAGGCATTATTCAACATTGTGTGTGCCATGACACTATGTACAAGTGGGATAATGGGGATAGTCATGTTGAAAGTGATCTAACAAACTAAAATTGTAACAAAAACATTATGGAAACCTACCATCTCCTTCTCCTCTAGCATGAACTCTATTTTCATGATGCTTCTTTTAGTCACCATAAACTCCATTATATGTCCCACCATAGCTTTGATTCATTGCCATCTAATTGAAGGGTCTTATGTATCCTATCATGCACTTTAATCTCATACCTAGATCACCTAATAATCATAGTATTGTGGTGGAGATTTCATATATCTTACAGTATAACGACACCTTGGTATCAACCACATTCCATATAAGAGGAAAATAATGTGTGTCATGGCCCTCATAAAAAATATCATAGGAAGATATTAAAATGTGTACACTATGCCTAGGGAAATTATTCTGGTTGTGGCCCTCTTTCATAAAATAAAAACATTACTATATAGAGTGTGCATCATGTGTTTATTTGGCCATCAATTACTATAACTATGAATCCATTGATGCAAATTGTACCTCCATCATAGGGCTAACTCTTGTCTCTATGGTCCCAACAACCATGAATGTTAATGTTATCTCCAAGACTTCTCTAGGTTCAAAGAATGTCCTAATAGAAAGGTAAAATTGAATCAACACAAGTAATCCCCCAATAAACCATTGTGCATGCTACACTAGGTGAAGTTAATATGAGATCTTAAACACTAGGGTTTTAAACCTAGCATATATACATAAATGCTTTATATGGGTTCTTACTTTATCTCTTTGAACATAATGATTTTATGTTGATCAAACTCTTGGATCTTGAATTCCTTTAGGAACACATCCTTCAAGAAATCATAGTCCATGATAGGTTGGGTAAGGTATGCATATACACAATATTTTTCACTTTTATCATTTATTGACACTTTCTATATACAATCATAAATGCATCATGTCTATAAATCAATCTTGGTTCAAAGAATATTTAACATACCTACACTTTTGATTGGTTATACACTTGTTAAGTGGGAGCATGATCAATATGGGGATCCACTAGACCTGATTAGGGGATCACTTATCATAACATATTATGATAGGAAGGGTTCCAAATCCTACAGTCTAACACAACCACAAAACAACCCTAATGGAGTCATAAGGTTTAAAGCATTTCACTTATTCTAATAACAAGAAATTAAATCTAATCTAGTGCACACTAAATCTTGTGGCACAAAGTGGGGGTTAGAAATAATAAAATAACTAAACTAAACATGTATTAGAAGACATATACTCATGTTAATGTATACAAAATCCTAATACATGGGAGAAGAATACAAATGAATTATTTATCTACTCTTACAAAGGAGAAATAAAGTTAGGAATACTTACCTTTGAAGACAAACCCACCGAGCCTCAATCTCTCCCTTGGCCAAGATGCTTCACAAGATATTGTTGTTGTATGTACAGATAATGAAGATAAATCAGCTCTAGGCTACATAACCTAAGAATCCAAAAGACTTCTCCACAAGACAAGATCCATTTCTCCAAAGAAAGTATGTAACCCTAAGCTTTATTCCTCAATTAGAATAGTCAATAAGAAAATGTTCGCTTGCACTTATTCACTATTCATTCTTATCTTATGAAATGGTGGGAAATGAACTTGTATATATAGGTAGATCTTGCCTTAGATCCTATTGAAAGCATTGGCTATACAAGGTTGACCTAGATGACCCAGTGAGTTTTTGAGGATAATTTAGTAGGTCTGAGTTAGGTCAACTGAAAGGCTTATAAGCTAAGAAAGTGAAAAATACCCCTAAACTATACTGGGTTAACCCAATCGACCTAGTGTAGCTGACTGACCAAAAAGGAGTTAAGGCAAGAAAAGGAAGGATGGAAAGAGGAAAAGACTATAATAGGTATGATTGAGAAGAATAATCTTAGGGTTAATGGTTTTAGGAGACAAGTTTTTATATGGTAAGTGGCAAAAAGGACAACAATATTATGAAGCATCAATGATCTACCCACCCCTTTCCTAGTGTACCCCTTAAGGCTTGCACTCAAAGAGATTGAGACTCAATAGGTTATTAAAAGATACAAAGTGTAAATAATCAATAAATTTTTTAAAATATCATGTGTATACAGATTCTGCAATCAAAGCTCATCACATATTATGTAAGTGTAACAAAGGGTGGTGTTAGGAGATAGAACATGATAACATAGAATATTGATGCTAAGTAAAGTGAAGTAAGTATAAAATAAGATAAATGAAAGGATTGAATTAAAAAACACATACCTTTAACTTACTTTAGTGTCATAGATAAATAAGTAGACTATAATAGATGTGAAGGTGTCCAATGTAGAGAACACTAGATGAGCCTATAGAAGTTAGTGCAAACAATAGCCAAAAATCAATTTTTTTTGAAAACAATCATATAATGGTTAGTAGAGATAGATATTTTAAGAAAATTTGGAAAATTTGGATTAGTAAGGAAAGTTTTATAATATTTTAAGGCAAATAAATGACAAAAGGATGGAAAATGAATGATAAATAATGGGCAAATGAATGACAAATGATAAGAAATAAATGAAAAATGATTAGAAAACACAGTAAATCATGTTAGAAAGCATGTAAAATAGAAGTGACAAAAAGGAATTTCAATGAAAGAAAACTATAACAAAGATATGTAAGAAAGTGAAAAGTAAGCTCATGTAAGATAGGCAAAAATGAAAACATGAAAGAAATAAAATGAAATGTAATTGAAGATGGAAGATAAATATGAAGAAGGCATATATGTAATAATGGTGAAAGGGTTAAAAATCAGATATCCACAATAAAAGGTTAATACAATAATGACAAATGAAATAAAAGAGTGATCCATAGTTACTCAAACATGTTGTTTTGCTATAAGGATAGATAAAACTGAAACAAACTAGTGCTAGCATGTTTTTAAGAGATTAAGAAGAAGGAATTAAAAGAAGGGAAAACAAATTTGAAATAACAATTTTCCTATAAAGGGGGGAAATGAAATGGTTGGAGGGGAGAATTAAGGAAAAACCAAGGTAGAGGAACTCTTTATCAAAGTCAAGACACTGAAGTTAGGTTTGTCAAAATAAGAGGATTATCAACCTTAAGGACTCTGAAGAACTTCTCTTAGCTACACAAGTCTTAGGTCAACAAATGAAGTATAAAGATCATCCCATGAAGGCTACACAAATGAAAATTAAAATGGACTTACCTCCCCATGATGTGTTTTCCATTCTTTTGGACCCCTTACATAGCTTTTGGTCTACTGTGAAGATTGGGTACTTATGTGAGAAAGTAGGTATCACCATAGAGATTTTTGAATTACCCTATTCCAATCTACTAGCCTATCATACCCCAAATGACTCAAATATATGTGAGGACAACTATGGAGTTTGAGATTTGATTAGAGATAAGAGATGTGTTTATAATCACATCTTTTAGTGTGAATTTGACTTTTGAGATTTGTATGTTACCTTTTAGATATCATTGCCTTTTATTTTCAAATGATTTGGATTTTAAATTTTTTGATGGCTTTTTCTATTCCTCCTCCATATATATTTAGAAGACAAAACATGGGTGATAAATATGAATTTCATTTTAATACTTGGGACAAGGTTGTTAAGAGAGATAACTTCAAAGAGCATGGGGTTTAAGAGTCTCATAAATCTAGGTGAAATAAAAGTGCTATCTTGACTTTGACAATATTTTATCCAATGTGGAGATGAAATAAATTGGGAAATCAAGAGGAATGACACCTGGAACAATTTGAATTTCTTCAAATTGCAAAAAATGTGACAAAGGGGAAAAAGGGATACAATGACATTAAAGTGTGATTCCTTATCATTATAATGAGGTAAATGGAGGAAAACATGCTAACATAGATTGTTTGTAAATTCCATCTATCAAAAGAAGTAAATGCTAAAATTTATAACAAGGATCAAAATAAAAAGGATTGACAAGATGGTAATTTTATGAGGAGGGTTGGGTCCTATCCATGATCTTATACTACAAATCATAAAATAGAAACCCATGAGGATGCTAAAAGGACAAGTGAAAGATAAACAAAAGATGGTAGTTTTTATAGGAATATTGGGTCCTATCCATGATCTTATAAAGCAACTCATAAAAGAGAAACCCAAGGGGTGCCAAAATAAGACTAGAAATCATAAGTGATAAAAATAAGCAAAAGGATGGTAATTTTTTAAGGAGTACCAGGTCCTATCCATGGTCTTACAAAGCAACTCAAAAAAAGAAAAACCCACAAGGGTATCAAAAGAGAAATGTCAAAATATAAAGAAGACTATGGTACATCAAGAGGTAAATGCTAAAGAAAGGGGAAAATGATCATAAAGCTACTAAAGCAAAGAGTAACATAAAAATATAAATTAAAGAGGTATATAAAGACAAAAATGAAAAAAAATGCCAAATGTAATGTGGAAGAAAACCAAAGATTGTAATGGAAAATAATGATGCTAGTAAAATGAAAGTAAAGGAAGGAAAGAAAAATCCACACAAACAAAGAAACATGAGACAAGAGAACAAGTAAGACCTATGCTAATGTTTGTATTAAATATGAGCATGTGAAATATAAGTATATAAGTCTTGAAAGGTTTTTTGAAGCTATATTTGTTTGTTATTATGCATTTGTAGAGTAAGAGTTGGCATCTTGCAGTCTAAAGGGATATGTGGATGGGCATCACAAGATGCTCCAACATGTGAATTAGAATGAGGATGGGCATCACATGATGACCCAAATTCTAAAGAGACATGTGGTTGGGCATCATAAGATACCCCAACTTGTGAGTTGGAGTGAGGTAACATTGAACCATTATAATGATTTGTATTGGGTTAGTAGGTGTATTCGTAGATAGGTAAATGTGTTAGTTTGGTAAATTTTAAGGAGGTTGAATATGACATATGATGTGTAGGAGAGGTATGAGGAGATAAAGGAGGACCATGTATGATATGCATTGGAGTAAGTATTTGAACTAGGTACTCTTTTGGTTCATGTGACCCAAGAGGTTGAGGTTAAATGGATGTAATGATATGCTTAAAGTTGTTCATATTAGATATCCTTTCCTTATTGGCATAAGAATAAGGATCAATTGTGGTTTGAAGAAAATTAATAGATGAGGTGTAGGTATGGGATGATTATGGTTGATCATTAGGTATTTTATGTTGATGTGATAGTGGTTCTTGAGATTGACTTTGAGAAGCTTGTATATAGTCTTGATAACGTTGTTTCGTGAGAGTATCAAGATTGAAATGTAGAACAAGCAAGGAATAAATAAGAAATAGGTTAATATCATGACAAGAATCATGAGAATGACCTATAGTACCATGCCACCAGCAAAACTTATCAGGATTTTACCATTTTGGAGGAGGTTTGGAAGGATCAAAGCTCATGGGTTTAGAGGGTGGCAATTTTTGATTAAGTTGTTCTAGAATCAAGGGAGGGTGGGTTGGGTTAAAATTGGTTAAATTAGATGCTCCATTTTAAGGTTGGGGAGGCCTGGATGAATCAATGTTATGAGAATATGATTGGAAAGGTACTTTAGTAGTTGTTTGAGATGGTTCAAATTAAGTCATAAGAAATTCTTTCCGTTTTGCTTGGTCCAAGGCTTTGTCTAAATTTTTAGGTGAAAAGATTCAATATTTGTATTGAAGGGGAGGTTTAACATTAGTTACAAATAGTTTTAAAAGAGTATCATCATTCATGTTATGGTCCAGTTTATGAGTGAGAGACTTCCATCATTTAATGAAAGTATGAGCAGATTCATTAGGAAGTTACATGGCATTGATGAAATGGCTAAGGTAATTTTTAGGAAGATCATAATGTTGGAATTCCTTCACTAGAGCATTTATTAAATCCTCTAGTTATGAGATGGAATGTTTAAGAAGTTAGTTGTACTTCAATTGCATCACCCACAAAGGTTTTTGCTAAGAACTTGGTGGTAACAAAGGTGTTAGTTTGGACCCATTCCTTATAGAGATTACCAAAAGACTTAGAAAGATAGTAGGGTTTTTAGTCCCATTGTATGTGATAGTTGGATAAATGTTTCCAATATCTATGGATGTAATGAATGGGGATAAAGGTTTATTTTGAAGATGTTGAAGCATTTAGTTATTCATTGGAGGTTGAGGGATGATATTCCCATTGACATATATAAGAGGAGGAGGGACAACATTTTAATTTAGTTAAGACATGATGACTTGAGGTGGTTAAATAGTTATGATTAATAAATTTTGTTTCATGTTTATCATTTTAGACTGATTAGAAGTTTGCATGATGTTCATTTGCTGTATGACTTGTGCAAGAAGTTGAGTTGTAGCAATTGGTGGGTTGGTGCTTGTAGGAGGGGTATTAGTGTTGGTAAGAAGAGGCTTGTTAGTGTTGGTGGGATGAGGATTATTTGTAGGTGGAGGAGTCCAAAAATTGGTATTAGGAGGAGGATTAGGATGAATGACCTCAACTTAATTACATTATGTAGTGAGTAGTTTTGGTTTAGGAGGAGGTGAAGGAATAAAATGGATAGTTTCATCTAAAGTAATGAAATATGTGAGGTTATTATCTAAATCCTTGATTATGAAATGTTATGGACTAAGGTAAGGCTGAAAAAATGTCATCATGATGAAACAAGACTAGATAACCACACAAAGTGATAAAAAATAGTATAGGCTCGACTGGGTCGATCCTTATAGTAAATAGAGACTAAAAAAGGTCTGCAAATAGTAAAAGGTTGATTGGGTCAATCTTGTATAGTGGATAGAGGATAATAAAGGTCTGCATATAGTACATGGTCAATTGGGTTGATCCTGTATAGTGAACAGAGGCTAAAAATAGGCAGATTCCTTGTTTTGCCTATATCTTTTTTTCTACTCATCTATTTTACAAACTATAAAATGAATTAGATTCATGATGATGTATAGAATGTAAACAAGGAACATGAGAAAGTTGATAGTAATTTTTTAATAATAAATTTTTTTCAAGTAATGTACATAAGTATCAAAAGGAAATACATAGTTAATTGGAATAATATTGGCCAATCCAATTGAGGCACACAAAGCAAAACCTTACACTAACATTAGATAATGCAAGTTTTTTCACACATAATTGAGAAAATATTAAATAATCAATTTGGAAAGTAAATATCTAACTAATTAGTTGTTATGCCCTTAACCATTGATGTGTCTAGGGATATGTGTGGCTGACTTGTGGCTTACATACCTCTTTTATTTACTTGTTACATTTCTCTATGTTCTTAGATAGGTCAACCTATGGAATAACCTTGGCTAAGTAGACTATATATAGGAGGTAGTGGTTAGTATTTAATCATCATGTGAAGTATTCTACTATTAGTGCATTATTATGGAGGTTTCCCCATCAAAGTGGATTTTCTATATTATATAGTATTCTATTTTTATATCAATTATAGTTGTGTAATCTCTCACATTTTCTTATTTTATACAATATAAAATTATTCTATGTGAATTCTAAGTAATTTCATTACAAGTGATATTAGAGCTTCAATTTGGGCAAGTTTCCTATGGTGTTTTTTTATATTTGGTGAGGCATGGCTTCTAGGAGTAGTGAAAGTGAAAAAACATAACTTACAATCCAAGAAAAAACATAACTTGTATTTTATCGGTACATTTTTTTGGTACTAAAAATTTTACTTTAGTGCATAAAGGTAATCATTAGATTCATCTTGACAAGGTGATCATAATGGTACCATTTCTTGGTACACTTTTTTTAGGGTCAAAAACCTTTTAGGGTTTGTTTATGATAGGTCCTTCAACTTGGGGAAGAAAATGGGCACCAAAAACTCCTAAGACTCCTGCTACCGATGACATGTAATTTGGAACTTTAGATCTAGTGATTTCTTAGCTTCAAAAGGACATAAAAAACTTGCTGAGGTATGATGGCTTTGTTACAATCCAAATTGATGTTTTGATGATAAGTGAAGAGATTAATGGAGATCACAGTGAATTGGAGCATATCAATATGTAATTGGCTACCCTCACATCTCAGTTTTAGCTTAATAACCCTCCACTTCAGCATTCAAATCCTCCTCTCAACAAATCCCATGCTGGTATGAAACTGATGTTGCCAAAAGTGGACATGTGTAAGTTTGATGGTAAGGATCCTCTCACTTGAATTAACAAAATTGAGATTTTATTAGAGCTACATCAAACCCCTTATTCTCAGAGGGTGATGGTGGTGTCCCTATATATGGAACATGAGCAATTCATTTAGTATCATTAGTTATGTGCTCAAAAGAAAAAGAATGGTGCTCCTCTTACATGGACTATTTTTACTAAGGAGTTGATAGCTCATTATCAAAATAATGTCTCTAAGAACTATCTTAGCCAATTAGCCAAACTATGGAAAATAGGACCTATGAAGGATTATATTCATCAATTTTAGAATCTCTCTTTATGAGAGGAAGATATCACTAAGAAAATTCGATAGATCTATTTTTGGGTGGCCTCAAAGATAGCATCCAATACGAGGTTCAAATTTTTATCCCAACATCTGTATCAGAAGCTATCCTTAAGGCATGCATGTTATAAGAAAAAGAGATGGTCAAAAGGAAAACTTTCACTACTGGTCGTGATCACAACTTTTCAACAACATCATTTCCACAACCCACCAGATTAACAAAATGATAAATTGAGGAGAAGTGAGCCAAAGGGTTGTGTTATGGTTGTGACAAAAAATAGAGCAAAGACCATCATTATGTTGAAAAGAAGCTATTTTACATTAAAGGTGTCAATGATGATGAAGATGATGTAGAAGTACATGATGCAGATGTAGAAGTTCTTAAAGAAGAATTTGAAGACTCTCAACCTACTATTTCATGCCATGCCCTGTCAAGTATTAATACTCCCCAAAATCTTAAGGTGATGGTTTTCCTTAAGAAATATAAGTTTATTATGTTGATTGATTTTGTGAGCACACACAACTGCATCCATAGTAAGTTGGCTGCTCATTTGAACTATTTCATTTATCTAGCTCCAAAATTTTAGGTTATGATTGTAGATGGTGGTACTATCAGATATTCAAAAAAATGTCATAGTATTCAGTTGGCCATGGGAGACTACTTATTGGATTCTCCTATGTTTGCTATTCTGATGGGTGGAGCTAATAGTGTTCTGAGAGTCTAGTGACTCACCACTTTGGGCACTATTGAGATGAATTTTCAATAATTATTCATGTGTTTTAATTTCAAAGAAAGGTCATTTGAGCTAAGAAGATTAAAAGCTAAATCTCCCCAACTTGTTAGATCTCATAAAATGAAAAATATTCTCTATAAGGGTGCTGAGGGATTTGTATCTCACTTGTTTTCTATAGAAGTATAGCTAACTCAGCCATCTCCACCTCTTGATATGCAAAAAATAATTGATGTTCATTCTATTGTTTTTGGAGACATACCAAAAGGACTTCCACCTAGCCACACACATGATCATGCTATCACACTTATTCCTAGTAGTACACCACCCAAAATCAAGCCATACAGGTATCCCTATGCCTAAAAAAGTGAAATTGAAAATATGGTACAAGAGATGTTGTATGCAAGAATCATTAACCATAGCCAAAGTGAATAATATTCACTAGTTGTCATGGTGATAAAAAAAGATGAGACTTGGAGGATGTGCCCTAACTATAGAGAAATCAATAAGTACACTATCAAAGATAAGTTTCCAATTCCTATCATTGATGATTTTCTAAATGAATTGAATGGTGATATTTGTTTTACTAAGTTAGATCTGCATTCTGGGTATCATCAAATCAAGATCTATGATGAAGACATACCCAAAAATGCTTTCAGGACTCATGAGGGCCATTATGAGTTTTTGGTTATGCCTTTTGGCCTAAAAAATGCACCATCTACTTTTCCAAGTTTGACGAATACTATTTTTAAGCCATTTTTGAGGAATTTTTTTTTTGGTATTCTTTGATGATATCCTCATTTATAGTAAAAATTGGGCAAACCATTTGCAACATGTGAAACAGGTACTCTCCATTTTGGAGAAAAATCAATTATATGTTAAACCTTCCAAATGTACTTTTGGGCCTAGTGAGGTTGAATATTTGAGTCATTTGGTGTCTTATGAAGGAGTGAAAGTAGATCCTAAAAAAATCCAAGCAATGGTGGCCTAGCCAATTCCTAAGACACTCAAACAACTTCAGGGATTTTTGGTGCTTACTAGTTACTATCATAGATTTGTAAAAAATTATGGTAGTATTACAGCCCCACTTACCTCTTTGTTAAATAAAGAATCCTTTTAGTGGACTGATGTAGCTACCCGAGCATTTGAACAATTGAAATTGGCTATGTGCACTACTCTAGTATTGGCCACTTCTAATTTTTCTAAGACTTTTATGGTTGAATGTGATGCATCTGGGTATGGTATTGGTGTTGTACTCATGCAAGAAGGTAGACCACTGGTATTTGAAAGTCATCAAATCAAGGGTAAAAATTAGCACTAGCTCATCTATGAGAATGAAATGATGGCCATTTTACATGCAGTCAAAAAATGGAGACTTTATTTGATGGGTTTTCATTTTTGGGTAAAAATTGATCATGATAGTCTTAAATATATTTTAGAACAAAGGTTGTCATCTGAAGAACAATAGAAATGGGTAACTACGATTCTAGTCTATGATTTTTAAATAGTCTAAAAAAAAGGCAAGGATAATGTGGTGGCAGATGCACTATCCAAAAAAGATGAATCAGTTGAGGCATTGATATGTGCCATAACCATTTTTTAGGTAGATTGGCTAGAGGAAGCATGATCAGAATGGAAACATGATAGTACCACTCATAGTTTCATTCAAAATATTTAGTAAGGTTTAGATGGATTTGAAAAATTCACATGGAAAGATAATGCATTATGGTACAAAAATTTATTGTATCTATGTAAGAATTCTCTTCTTAAACAAAAAATCTTTCAATAATTCCATGCAACTCCAATTGGGGGTCATTTAGGATTTTTAAAGACCTATCACAGGATCAAGAAAGATTTTTTTTGGGAAGGTCTCAAGGGGGATGCCCAAAAATATATGGCTAAATGTATGATCTATCAACAAAATAAAGGCAATATCATCAAAACTCCAGGTCTTTTACAACCTTTATCTATCCCTAACCAACATTGGGAAGAGGTATCTATGGATTTCATTACAGGGTTACCAAGATCGAATGGTCAAAATGTTATCATGGTTGTATATTATATCAGTAAGTATTCTCATTTTTTTCATTATCCCATCCATTTTTTGCTAGTACAGTAGCTTCTAATTCTCTCAATATCATTCATAAACTACATGGGACCCCTAAGATCATTGTCAGTGATAGAGATCCCATTTTTACTAGTAATTTTTGGACTAAGTTATTTACATGTTTAGGCACTCAATTGGCTCATAATTCATCCTATTATCCTCAATCAAATGGACAAATTGAGGTAGTCAACAAATGTCTAGAAGGATATCTCCATTGTTTTGTTTTTGATAAAAAAGATAACTGGGTTCATTGGCTACCACTTGCTGAATGGTGGTATAATACTTTTGTTTATAGTTCTTTAAAAATGTCTTGTGGTAATATATAGATACCACCTTCCATTCATCACCTCAACCTTTAAGGTCCATCCTAAGGTTCATGTAGTTGAAGAATATATTCATCATCAACAAGAGCTATTTGTAAGTTTGCATGAAAATTTAGCTATGGCCCAGAATCACATAAAGCAACAATTAGATTAACATAGAAGTGAGAGGCATTTTAAATTAGTGATTAGGTATTTATTCACTTACATCCATACAAATAGATGTCATTGAAGCAATAAAAAAGGATAACGATTTGTCCCCTAAGTATTATGGGCCTTATCATATCTTGCAAAAAATCGGTAGTATGGCCTACAAGTAAGATTTTTATTCATCCACTCACATACATTTAGTATTTCATGTATCATGCCTAAATAAATTCATTGGACACAAAGTTACTATTCAAACAAAATTACTAGAATTGGATGAGGAAGGTAGAGTTATTCTTGATCCTGAGGTGATCCTTCAATGGTGCACCAAGCAACTATGTTCTAAATTAATTATAGAATACCTAATCAAATAAAATAATCTACCATGTGAATATGCCTCTTGAGAGGATGAAGCATTTATGCATTAGCATCCAGAGTTGCCACAATATTTAGGACAATGTTGTTTTTAAGGGAAAGGATTGTTATGCCCTTAACCATGGGGGTGTCTAGGGATATGTGTGGCTGACTTGTGGCTTACATACCTCTTTTATTTACTTGTTACATTTATCTATGTTCTTAGATAGGTCATCCTATGGAATAACCTTGGATAAGTAGACTATATATAAGAGGTAGTGGTTAGTCTTTAATCATCATGTGAAGTATTTTTCTATTAGTGCATTATTGTGGAGGTTGCCCCCTCGAAGTGGCTTTGTTATATTATCTAGTATTCTATTCTGCTATCAATTATCATTGTGTAATCTCTCATATTTTCTTATTTTTCAAAATATAAAATCATTCTATGTGAATATCTAAGTAATTTCATTACATTGGTCAACCTAAGAAGTTTTATTACATTATTAAGAAATGATTTTAAATGTGATAGGAAGTTGGTTGTAAAGCAAGGAACTAGATAGCAATCTAAGTATGGTTTTAGGTAGTTTGGGCTGAAAGGGACTATAGTGGAAATGATACAAGCTTGGTATTTGAGCCTAACCCCTCACTTCATACACTATAAGGATAAGGTTGTCAGGTGCTTAACCAAAATATACCATTAACCATGATTTATACTTGACCAGACCATAAATTCAAATTCTGCCTTGGTGATGAAATATAAGTAGGTTGGCTTAGGGTAGACAAAACATTAAAGTGTTTTTTTTATGTTTTTATGATTTGGTCATGTGTGCATAAAATAAAAATTTGGAAACTAAGTGGTTAAATAAAAACCCTTATTTAATCTATGCGAACTATTCTAAGCATGTAAGAAATAGGAAAAGAAAGGTGTGAATTAATTACTAGCAGATATAAGGTTAATTCCAACTTGAAACAAGGTATAATGTTGAAACTATATGCAAAAAATATAGAATAGGGTCAATAGGGTCAAAAATATACTATGGAAGAAAGGTTTGAAAATGAACTGGGTCAATAGGGTTGATCTAGTTATTTCAGACAGTATGCAGAACATAGAACTGGGTTGGTAGGGTCGATCCAGTTGACTATGCAAGGGTAGTTTTGAAGACTACAAACTATAAATAAAAGACATAAAATAAATAAATAAAGAGGTAGAAAGGAATCTTTATGGATCAAAGATGTAATGAAGGAATATTATTGATGAAAAACCTTGAATTATGTTGGCAAAATGTACAAATTGGGTTGACAAGATCGATCAAGTTATGCAAGAACCTATATAGAGTGTTGAAACTATAAGGGGTTGACTGGGTCAACCTAGTAGGATGAACTAGATGTTTGAAAGGCTAGAAACTTGTATTGGGTCGACTAGGTTGATCCAGTTGCATATTCCTAAAAACTTGTGGATATAGAAAAATAGTTGGGTCAACAAAATCCATCCAGTATGTCAAAATATATGATAAAAATGATGATAAAAAATGAAATAAATTCTATAATGGTTAGTTTAATTATAATGTAATATGAAGGTGAAGCCAAAATTAATGCTAATACTAACAAGAAAAGAAATAAAAATATAAATGTGAAGACAATCTAACCAGTGGTGGGATAGGATTCATGTCAGGTTCACCAAAATGTATGCAATCAAAAATGCATCATGTCTATAAATTAATCTTGGCTCAAAGAAGATAGAGCATACCTACACTTCCAATTGGTGATACACTTGTTAAGTGGGATCATGATCAATATGGGTATCTACTAGACCTAATTAGGGTATCACTTGTTACAACATATCATTATAAGAAGGGTTCCAAAGCCTACATTCTAACATAATCACATAACAACCCTAATGGAGTCCTAAGGTTCAAAGCATTTCACTTATTCTAATAATAAGAAAGTAAATATAATCTAGTGCACACCAAATCTTGTGGCACAAAGTGGGGGTTAGAGAAAATTAAAAAACTAAACTAAATATGTATTAGAAGACATATACTCATGTCAATGTATACAAAATCGTAATACATAGGAGAAGAATACAAATGCATTATCTATCTACTCTTACAAAGGAGAAATTAAAGTTAGGAATACTTATCTTTGAAGACAAACCCATAAAGCCTCAATCTCTCCCTTGGCCAATGTGTTTCACAAGAGATTGTTGTGGTATGTAAGGATAACGATGATAAATCAGCGTTAGGCTACACAACCTATTTAAACATCCAAAAGACTTCTCCATAAGACAAGATCCATTTTTCCAAAGAAAGTATGGAACCCTAAGCTTTATTCCTCAAGTAGACTGATCAATAAGTAGATGTTTACTCACACTTCTTTGATATTAATTCTTCTATTATGAAATGGTGGGAAATGAACTTATATATAAGTGGATCTTGCCCTAAATCCTTCTAAAAATGTTGATTTTATAGAGTTGATCCAGTTAACCCATTGTGTTTTTAGGGATAATTAACTAGGTCTGAGCTAGGTTAGTTGAAGGCTAACAAGCTAAGAAAGTGAAAAATACACCTAAACTATACTGGGTTCAGCCAATTGAACTACTACAGTCAACTGACTAAGAGGGAGTTAAGGCAAAAAAAGGAGGCATGGAAAGAGGAAAAAAATGGAATAGGTAGGACTGAGAAGAATAAGCTTAGGGTTAATGGTTTTAGGAGACAAGTATGTGGATGGAAAGTTTAAAAAGGGACAAAAATCTTATGAAGCACTGATGGTCTACCCACCCCTTTCCCAATGCACCCCTTAAGGCATGCACTCAGAGAGATTGAGACTCGACAGGTTCTTAAAAGATATAAAGTCTCAGTAATCAATAAAATTTTGAAAATATTATGTGTATACACTTTCTCTTATATCAACCTATCAATTTTTAATATCCCTAATTACATACATTAAAGGGTGTATGGATAAAGGGGTGGTTAGGCCTTTGGTACTTTTCAAGAGATAATATTGCCTATCTATCATTCATATTTTCATTCTAGATTCCTTATACTTGATCCCCTAAGTTATTTCCTTCCATCCTAGACCGTATAGTTATATCAGAACATATATTTCTTACTACATCAGCCTAGTTTGATGTAATTTTATCTAACACATGCCCTAGTACATTGACTAGATTGATGCAGTCCTAAACATGATGGCATAATATTTGTAACTATATTAGCCTAACTAATATAGTTTAAGGCTAGTTAGCTCATTTAAAACTACATTAAGCTAGAAAATGGCTTCAACTTAAATTTTGAGATGGATTAAGATCATTAACCACTATAAATACAAGTTACCATTTCATTCCAATAAAAAGGCATTCATTTTTTATTGTTATTCCTCTCATTTCTACCCTATATATACACTTGGAGGAGTTATTGCTTATGATCTTGTCTTGAGTAAAATCTTATCTTATGGAGTCTTGGATGTAATAGGTGGAGTACTTTGAACATATAGCTTGATTCAGCCTTTTAGATCCTTAAAACCAAAAAAATATCTTGCAAAACACCATTAGCTAAGGGGGGGATTGAGGCTTGATAGGTCCTCTTTAAGGTAACTATATTCTAACCCTAGAATTTTCATTCAAGAGATAGAATTTACATAATTTCTTGGTTAATGAATGCATGTATTTTTATTTAAACTTTCTCTACACTTATACTTAGTGTACCTATAGGCTTTCTTGAACTTACCATCTATCCATTTTAGGTATCCTAGGATCTCATTTACCTACCATGGCTCCTTAACAATTTTGATATGTTTCTAACCCTTTTCCCTTACTTGTCTTCAATATTATAATACTTAAAAAACATACATCTAGCTAGAGCTAATCACTATGTTATTGGACTAAAGGATTTTGAACCCTTTCATTTGACATTATGTTATAGGTGATCCTATTTCTAGGTCTGCAGATCCATTTGGTCACATCCTAAATCATTAAGTATTATTGGAATCTCTTTTATTAACCTTATCCAATTCAAGATATTTTAAGATAGGATAGTTATAGGCTAATTATAGCCTATTGCATACATTATGGTGAACATGACATGAAAATTACCTTTGCTTTCACCTCTTCAGCCAACTATATCAAATAGATATTATTTTATGGAAATCTTATTTTTATCAAGCTACATTGAATAGGTTGATATAACTTTATTGTGATTTTTCTCCCTCTTCCAACTATATTGAACAAATTGATACAATTATATTTATACATTTTTTTATATTTAATACTGTCCAAAAAATTGATATAATCTTGTTGAAAGTCTTATTTTAGCCTTTATTTTTATCTAATTATATCAAACAACTTGATACATTTATGTATTTGCATATTTTATAGAAAACTATATCAAAATAGATAAATACAATTCTATTCTCCACTTTACAATCCAACTTCCTTTTAACAAATTGTATTAGCGAGACACGATCTAATTTTATCTTTAGTATTTTTCTAGTAAACTACATCATTCTAGTCTATACAAGTTTATCCCTACTTGTAAAATTCCTAGGTGCATAGACTATATTTGTGTGCAACTGCATCAACCAATGTTGATACAATTATGTCTATTTTATTTTCAAGCATAAGTAAAAAATATAAATTTTTAATTTGAAGATTAATAAAAAAATTCATTTCAAGTTGGTTGCATATTTATTTTAATTCATTGAATGTTGAAAATTGGTTTTTGATTTTAATTTTCAAACTTCATTTTCTATTTGTTTGGGTTTCCCTAGAAACTATGTTCCAACAATTTTCAAACTACTTAATTACTATTATGAAGGGATAGACACAATTTTTTTATAGACGTTATGGTGTGAGGGTCTTGACCCAATACTCATAGCCATAATACAGAGTTAAACACAAATTTTAGTTTCCATGTGCCTCAGGGTATATCAAAAACACCTAGGATTCTTTTTTTTATTTGAACCTTACGAAGCTAGCCATCCATCTAATTTTTTGGTGTACTAATAAGTTATTAGCCTTGAGAATTTACTCTCAAATTACCTTTAAAACTAGGTTTAGTGGGCGATAGGTATGGTTCTACCTCTGTAGTTAGTGCTCTGAAACATTGGGTTGACATTATCTAATGAATAAGCAAGTATATCTAAGATCCTACATTATCAGTCACATCCTTTTATTACATCTTCCTGATCTTGTTTTCATAAAGATAATAAAAATAATTAAATATAGAATTTACCGCTTGATACTATATGTTATATTACATAATTCATCGACCAATGCCAATACAATATTGTGTTGTGTTATAAAAATATTGATTGTTATTGATATAGTTACTTATTGTGTAACCTACATTTATTAGTTTGATACAGTTCCATATGTTTGCCTCTTTGAATATATCTAATAAATTGCCATAGTCCATTTCTAGTTATCCTCATTTTTATAGACATCACTCTATCAATCACATTGATACAATCTACATTTCAATAGTTATTAAATTACTAAATTACCCAAATTAATATAATTAAATTTGGGTGAGCACCAATAGTGTCACCTTTTCTCCCTGAATTGCATCGGCCTATTTGATACAATACCTCTTTAGCATCATAAAAACTAACTACATCAATTATATCGATATAATTTGATCAGAGTATCCACTAACAATGCCATTTTTCTCCTTAAATTGCATCGACCTATTTGATATAGTTCCTCTTGATCAACAAAAAAACCAAGTGAATTAACCTAGACAATACTATTTATTTTCTATAAACAATCAAGTTTTCACATTTTCCTTTTAAAACTAGTAATCATCATCATGTCTTTTATCTATATTTTCTGTGCTTTTCTTAACTAACTCAAATTTTACATGGGTTTTTATTTCCTACCTACCTTATCCACCACTAATCCTAATACTTCATGGTACAATTATTTACAAAATCCATCCCAATTTATTGGATGTAACATGGTTGAAATCAACTGTAATGATGATATAGACAATTCATACATATTTAAATTTTTTGATGATAATACCACTTACACATATAATAATAATGGTAGTTTATTTACACTTCCTTCTTCCTCTACCATGGTTGGGGAAATTAATACCAATCTTGGGAATATTCCTTCCAATACTAATGTTGGTAATCCCCTTCTTAGTACTTCTAATCAAAACCCACTTATTGATACAAAACAAATACATGCATAAATGGTTCAACAAATGACCATCATGCAAACCACCAATAGTTCCCAAATGCTTCAAATACACAATCAGGTCTTGAAAATGGATATCCATTCTCAATTCATCATGTCTCTACCAAATTATATTTTTTTCCCTCTTCCTCTTAGAGATTCTAATGGGAAAATTATCGCTCAACCTCTTATTATCATAAAAATTTACACCCTTGAGAAGGGTGTTCAAGCCTCCTAACTTAAGAGATAGCATGGGGACTCTTCAAAGGTTGTGGGTGTCCTTATAGCTAAAGATAAAATCTAGATAGGGCTATCTCCCTTGATGCTATCACCATGAAACTATCGCTAAACTAATAATTTCATGGAAAATGGAGAGGGAACTGAAAATAAACTGAATTACGGAGGTGATGAAATAATAAATGATTCATCTTTTTTATTGAACATTCACTATTTGAGACAAAGAAAGTTATATATTTCACACAACATACAACCTTGATAGGATTATTACATAAGTATTTCATTGAGAGGTCTAGAGATGTATGATAAAAATGTAGGAGGGTAAAAATTGGTCTTTTAAAGATATAATTAATGTGATTCCACTTTTAAATCTCTCTCTATAGAGTTACACCTTTAAATATTTGAGGGAAGTTACAAGTATTCCATTTGATAATTGGAACACTTGAGGACCTTATAATCCAACCCTCACCTCTTGTAATGCTTCTCCTTCATGTGAGATTTGAACATGAATTTTAAACCCCTCTTATCCCACACTCTTTGCTATTAGTGTCTAATCAGTCAAGTAAGGTCTAATTTTATTTCTTAGAGACCTTTATTATGGCTACCTACTTTATGTAAGCACTACATATAGTTATATAACCTTGGTTAAGCCTTATAGATCACCTTTGTTTGTCAAGAAAAAAGGAAAAGAACTATTATAGCATAGAAACTTCAAGTAGTATCAAGAGTCAAGAATGATATTATCTTTCTCCATGACTTCTATATCCTCCATATATGCCATTATGTTCTCTTAAGGATTCTTTGATAATATTTTGAGTCTCAAGACCTTAAATTAGGTCTAAACCTTACTTTCTTGATGACACCTTGGTCATATTTCTTCATTGAGAACTAGTTGACTATTTCAAGCCTATACCATTATTATGAAATATCCTTAAATGAATTTAGAAATATCATAACACTCTTTCCTTGGCTCAAATATCCTCTACCCATAGTTAGTGTTTTAGAGAAATTTTGCTTATGTTCTTTGGAAGAAAGAGAAAAGAAACTCGAGAAGGGTATGGTAGAAAAACCTGATATGTTGTGCACACGTTGATCTAAATGAATGTAGATAATCATCTTTGGTTTGGGAAGAATGACCTATAGATAATAAATCACTCAAATAAATCATCTGATTAGTTAGATAGAAGGGTGGATTACCTAGCAAGCTATATCCAAGAAGCACAAGCTTCCTTGGAGGCTGTCAATCCACAATTTTAAACAATCAAGTTATGAAAGACAAAGTACTTGCATAAATAATAGAAGATAATAAAATTATGTATAAGAAGTGATTACTAAAATAATAGATAAAATTGACTAATTATAAAAATAAGAAGGGCAATATTAATGTTAAATAGGTTGGGTATGGTTCATAAAATAGGGTAGGGTTTAGTGACTAGGCAGAGGGTTTAAAAATAGGATTTTGTTGAGGTCTAGTAGCTGGAAATAGCTTTCTATTATTTTGGCACATAGTGACCATCAGTGGTTGGGGTGATCATCAATGGTTAAGGTAACCATCAATTGTTGAGGTAACCATTGGTGGTTAGGATAGACCATAGATAGTTAGAGTGAACATCGATGGTTACTGTGGGTTGGGTTTGGGTTGAGAAAATGCTATTTGGATGAGGTTATAAAATGGAATTCTGAGAGATGGCTTTAGGTTGGGTTGCTTGCAAAATAAAAACAAAGTAAAAGAATGATTGAAAATAGATACTTAGCTTGTTGGTTGTTGTTTTAATGAATGTTTAATGTAGTGGAGCTTGGAGAAACTTTGGTAGAGTAATTATACCTTACTATTTGATGATCAATGGAAACACTTTGACTCTCTATCACACTTGTTGGTTCATTGGGAGAATACTTGTAAAAGATAATACTAATGCAAGAGGCTTTAGTTTTAGATGTTGATCACATAATTTTGGATTTTTATTCACCCTCTCTTCCTCTCTCTTTATAGGAAGGAAGGAGAGGTGAAATAATACATTAACACGAGGTCTAAATTGATATCTAAATTTAGTTCTCACATGCATGGGCTTACACACAAATTAGATAGTCTAATTATAAAAAATCAAGAGTAATTAAAGTGGGTTTTTGATTTTTGAGGTGGTATAAACCTAACCATTGATAGTTAAGGCTACCATCAGTGGTCAAGGGTCTAAGCTAAAGTTGGTAAAAAGGCTAGTGGGCTAGTTTAGGCTAGTCAGCTAACTAACTTAGGGTTATAGTCAAATGGTTGGGGGATGGCCCCTAGTAGGTCCCACTGTGGTCTAGGGGTTTTTTGACATTTACAACCATTATGTATGGTTTTCTAGTGTCTACATTTTTCTCCTTTTTGTTATGAAATTTATATTAGTAAATGGAAAAACAAAAATAGAGTGCGAGTCAAAGGTTTGGCTACCCTGAGCATGGGAGAAGGTGTTCCTCCTCAAATTAGGAGTTGATTAGGTGAAACTAAATCAGATGTGGGTTTGATAAGTGGTTAAGGTAGTGGTTGATAGGTTGGGAACTAAAGTGCAAACACATGCATAAAGTGAAACTGAGTATGATATCCAAGATCACATATTTACTAGGTTGTCATTATTGGTAAAAATTAAGGTTGGTAATAGAAGGATAAGTGATAAGTAGAACACATGACTGTATGTGATGGTTGGGATACACTCGTAAACTCAAGTATCTTAGAGAAGGTTGCTACTAGAATGACAAGTGAAAATTGGACCACATGAAGGTGTGTCATGGTTGGGAACACTCATAAAAATAAGTCTCCTAGATAAGGTCAGTGTTATCATGGGTATCTAAGGTAGGCAGTGTTCCTATGAAAGCACAAATTGGTTGGGTGTGCACAAGGTAGTATAAGTTCAAAAAACTATTCAAATTGGCAAGTAGTTTGTGAAGTTAAAAGGACCAAGGCAAGGTCATTTCAAAATATGCAAGAGGTGGGCAAAAATGGCCAATAACAAGGTGATGTGGTGGTTGGAAAGGTTGGTAGAGAAGTCAATCTCTGACTGGTTGAGTGTCAGGAGTGTTTTGGTGGAAAAAAGTTGCTTAAAATTTTATTGGGTTAGAAGAGGGGGGAAAAACCCTATTATTTTAACTATCGATGGTTAGGGTTCCTTGGGTCGAGTATTGATAATCAACCTGACTATTGGTGGTTAGGTGTTATTTTTAAAAGGGAGTGGTTAAAAAGATCATTGGGGTCTTATTTGGCTCATTTGAGCATATGACTATTGGTAATAAAATTTGTCATTTTATGCAAAAAGAGCTCACAATAGAGGGTAAGTGAGTGGGTGAGGTTGACTGAGTGGGATAGAGGTTGACTAACATGGATGAAAATTAGGCATAGTATGGCATGATGCCAAGAAATGGGTCCCATGATTCCTCCTTGATGATGGTAGAATAACGAGGTAGGTAGTATTTTAAATTGGTAGATGGTAGATTGATTTTTGGATTTGTGCATTTGAATTTGAATTTGTTTTCTTATTTTAGATTTAGTTTTTAGGTAGTGGTTGACCTAGGTTTAGGTTGTGAGTGTTTTATGGGTAAATTTGTAATGAAATTTGAAATTGGTAAGGAAGGGATAATTAGGGTAGGGTAATTAGGGTAGGTTATTATCTTTTTGTTTGTTTATGGTTTTTGGGTGGGTCAAATGGGGAGGTAGGGTTGGTAGGTTCCACTAGTGATCACTCATAATGATCATCAATAGTTATCCCCCAATAATCAATAATTGATAAGTGATGATTGAGGATGGACTGACCATCAATGGTTGATTGTGGGAATAGTTGACTTTCAGTGGTTGAGTTATTTTATAATGCTTTAATAGTTAAGAGTAAGTGTTTGTTAGGCTAGAATGTTGGATAGGTGATAGGGTGAGGTGGTAGTGGTTAGGGTTGAATGTAAAGGTCAACTTTTGGGGTAGATATATGAGTAGTAGTAGGTTCTAGTTAATATTTAAGGTAGAGATGTTGGATTCCCTAGGTAAATGTCATATGGGTGATAGCTAAGTAATAGTGAATGGTAAGGTTTAAAGGGGATAGGTCATGGTTAAGGGTATTTGTTTGTATAATGGTCAAAGGATATATGTTGATAGGTAAAGTGTGTCAATGAACTAATCTTGTTGTTATCAAACTTTGTAGGCATGGAAGAGGATCCAGATATAAGATCAGGTGCCTTGGATCTTTGATAAGATTCATCGAGGGATGATTACAGATGATTGGGATAATATGAAGGAGGTGGGGCTTGGTGCAATGTTGCATTACCATCACATGTCATGGGATATGGTGATGATCATGGCACTCATCAAGAGATGGGATCCTACCATGAAAACCTTTTTGCTACCTACATGTGAGATGACTATCTTACCTAAGGATGTCCACAGTATTACATGCATACCCATATGGGGTGAGCTAATTTATCATATTAAAAGGGAGGAGAGAGATGATTTTATGGGGCTATTGTATGGAGATGACCTTAACTTTATGAGGTGGCATGCAGGGGGTTTGGATATACTCTACTATATTAGAGGGTTAGAGATGATAGGTGGTTGATGATGATGATGATGGTCTCTTGTTTTGTCGTACCAAATTTAATCAACAGGAGGTTCCCCTATTTATTGTTAGGGGTATTGGTTGAGATGTTGTTGGGCTACACAATGTTCATGTGGGAACCCATTCTATGGGTTTATATTTATAGGGATTTGTGGGGATTTTGAGCCCATAGGAGGTATGGTATCAGTGTGGGGTTTGTTTTGCATTGGTATGTATATGAGCACATTCAGGTGTTGTGATTGATGGGTCTATTATGGGAGGGGTATGTTCAAATGGATTTTTGAGTAGGATTTATGCAATGGAGATTTGATTTTTCCCTTTCAAGATTAGGTGGAGGGGTTCATGACATTGATTTGTTCAGAGATACACTAGATTCCTTGGTCATCGAAGATGTGATTTAGAGACCATATGTTAGGTTTTCAGAGTAGGCTCACTATAGGAGACATACATTATCCCTGTAGAGCTACAAATGGATTTTTGGTAAGAGAGAGGGTGAGATAGAGATAATTTATTTTGATAGGGTGTGATAATAGTTTAGTCTAGTATAGGGTATTTTGGGTCTATTATTGAGATATAGGTGGGTGGATGCAGAGATGCTACTTCCTGAGCCATACCTAGTTTAGATTTTCATTAATCAAAAGGAGCTACCAGCTAGGGTCAATATCAATGATGTAGGTATCATAGATGGTTACCCTGCATGGTACTAGGCACTTTATGTGATGACTAATTTTAGGGGTGATGATGGTGGTCACTAGGCTATGGATGTTGATCCAACTAGTAGAGGTGGACCTCAATAGATAAAGGTAAAAGGGGTTTCCCCAGATGTACATGCAGTGACCACATAAAGGGATTAGGCATGAGTGACATTAGTCATGGCACATGATTCTATGGTAGCACTATAGGGTCAGTTGGTAGTGGCACATGGTTAGGTGGCTATAGTTACAGATGAGAGGGACTAGGCTAGAGCTATATAAGCCTTAGTTACCTAGGAGAGAGATTCTTTGAGATAGGCCAAAGGAGGAGTCACAACACCTATAGGACCACTAGACACTATCCCCATGGCATGGTATATAGCCATAATAGAGGAGATCCATTATTATGAGGTGATAGTCTTTAGGCATTGTCCATATGAGCCTTGATAGGGTGATTAAAAGGTAGGTATGATAGGTGGTGATAGCATAGTGACACTAGGTTAGTGGGATGCTTCTATAGGTGGATGGGCAGGTACCTTGAGAGGACAAACACTAGGAGGCAATGGTGCTCTAGGAGATAGTGGTGGGGTATAGTCTGATATGAGACATTACATATATTGATGTATATGATTTTGATACTAGCCTATGGGCTGATGTGGTGAGATGTATATTTATTTTGAGAGATAGATGGATATTATTATATACATGATGATGTTTATGGTTTATTATAGATTCTCAATTTATAGATATGATCTTTATCTATTTCTTATGGTTCATGGTTGTGATGCTCATGTTGATTATTTATTATGGTTATGCTCATGATAATAGGATTATGTATGTTGACATGGACTCACCTAGCTAGGAATGTGATGAGATGACCTTTTTTTTATGCTAATGATGATATTGATATGATAATCATTTGTATGATGAATGGACAATGCTATGATTTTGCTCACATGGATTATTGTTTATGGTTTGTTAGTATTTTTTATGATGAGTATGTTGTTTATGGATGATTAGGATGAGGTTTATGATAGTTATGACCATTGCTCTTGATGATGTTGCTTTTGGATGGTTTTTGCTATGATGTTGATATTATTTTGGTGAAAGTGATTTATTGCTTTAATGAGTATATACTTTTTCATTTAAATTTATACTTGTGTTGAAATTGGTTTAATGCTTTATTGTTCATGGATGTGATGTTGATGGTAAATAATATGTGCACAGATATGGTTTATGTTAATGATGTCTATCTTTGTTCATGATATAATGATGATGTTATAATGTTGATATTATTACCTTGTTGTGGATTTTGATGATGATATTGATGATGATGTGGTTATTATTATGGTCATTTTTAAAAATTGAAGCACATAAAGAAAGTTAAATAACAAAACTAGATGTGAGAAGGATAATCAAGAAACAAATGTCTAAGTGAATATATCAACTAGTATGAGAGGGTAAGAAGAGGGCACAATGATTCTTCTTTGGTAATGACTAAAACAAGACCAAATTTGTATGGGATTAAGGAACATAAGCCCTTAAAATTATTCACATTAGCATTCATTAGTTGGTTAAAAGGTGTCTTGATCATATTATGAAAGTGGTTTGAAAGCAAGAGATGAGCTTAAGTTATACAAAAGGTGAGTTTGATCATTTTTAATAGAAGAAAGGACATAGATACAAAGCATTGAGGGGCTCAAGCTCTAGGTTTCCCTCAAGAGAGGATAATTTTTAAGATCCTAATCCATACGTGTGCATTATGATATAATGTCTATGCCAATTGAAATAAAATTGGCTCCGCTTTCTTTTCTCCATATTGGTCACATGTTGACTTTCCTTTAAGATGAGGTCTCTGACATTGAATTCTCACACTTTGAGGGTTTTTTTATAATCTCATTGATACATTTTTGATAGACATGAATATGGGTAAGAGTGGCTAATTGATGCTTGTCAAATAGCATAATGTGGGCTAAATGTTCTTGATGATAATCACTTTTAGAGACAAGATCTTGCATGGTTATGCAAAGAGAAGAAATTTGGACTTTGAGAGGTAAGACATCCTCTACACCAAAAACTAGAGAGAAAGGGGTAGCACCCATATGGGTTTAAATGCTAGTACGATATGATTATAAGGCAAAGGGGATATGCAAGTGCCAATATTGATTAGATGTATTAAGCATTTTAGTTAGCATGTTATTGAGAGTTTTGAAAGAAGCCTCAGCCTATCTATTAGCTTGTGGATGATAGGGTGAAGATAAAGTCAACTTGATACTAAATGTGTCACAAAGACCTTGGACTTGTTTGTTTTTAAAATATTTTCCATTATCGATGATGATTTTATGAGGAACACCAAAACAATAGATGATGTGATAATTGATAAAGTTGACAATCTTTTCTGATTTAGTCAAGATCAAAGGAATAGCCTATACCCATTTGGTAAAATATTTGGTCATAGTGATGATAGAATGATGTCACTGTGAAGAATGGGGGTTAATTTCACCAATAAGGTCCAGACCCCATTGTGAAAAGGGCTAAAAATCTATGGAGATGCAAAGACTATAGTAAGGTGTGTGATACAAATTGGCATGTTGTTGACACTTAACACACTTTTTCACATAATCACAATAGTCTTGGTTAAGGGTAGGCCAGTAATAGATAAGATAAAAGATTCACTTGTGATGACAAGGCCACTAAAATGTCCCCCATAGGTCTTGTCATGCATTTCCCTAATAATATGAGAGGCTTCATGACTATGCAGGTAGTGGAAGAGGAGACCATCAAAGATACATTTATAAAGAATTCCCCCTAGTATGGTATAATGTGAGGTACTTTGAATGAATTATATTTTATCATTCCTAGAAAGACTAAAAATAATGATGGCAAGGTTAAGATAGTCAAAGGTTTGTTGATACCAAAGATCAGGTTGGGTCTCCTCCACATGAAATATGGTGGGAGAGTTTAGTTTGACATAAGAAGGTTGGGTAAGTCTATGGATGATGATAGATAGCTTAGAGTCAGAGGGTGAAGATGGTATCTGAGAGGCAAGGGAAGCCATGGTGTTAGCAAACTTGTTCATATATCACGGGGTGGTTTGGATATGGTAATGTTCAAATGATGTTAAGAGTTTATCAACTAGTTATTTGTACTATTGTAAAAAATCATTTTTACATTGATAAGAGCCATTGATTTGATTTAAAACAATTTGAGAGTCACCAAAGATGTTTATAATTTTGACTCCCAAGGATAATGCAATTTAAAGGCCTATCAATAGGGCTTCATACTCAACAATGTTGTTGGTGCATTCAAAATCTAGCTTGAAGGATAAAAGAAGAGGTCCACCATGAAGGGGGATAAGGATGATGCTAGATCCCCCACCACATTGACACTTTGATCCATCAAATAACATGATCACTTGATAGGTGAAGTCTACCTGAGAAAGGGTCATGATGGACTCATCTAAAAACTCAAGAGGAGGAGGTTAACTATCTGCTAATGGTACATAAACCAATTGGTCAATAATGAATTGCCCTTTGATTTAATTTTGTTGAAGAAAATCAAGGTCAAATTTAGATAAGAGCATGAGCCAGTTGGCCATACATTAGTTTTGGTATGGCTTGGAGTGCATATACTTGAGTGGGTCAGTATTTGTTATGACATAGGTCTTGTAGCTAAGAAGTTAGAGGCAAAGTTTGGTGGCCACAAAGAATAAATATAAATAAATTTTATTGGTATGGGTGTATTGAGCCTCATATTCTAAAATCATGTGACTAATGTAGTAGAAGGCTTGCTCTTTGTGTCATTCATCTTGATGAACAACCATTACCCCTAGGGAGTGGTTGGTGGTAGAGATATAAAGGTATAAAGGTTGATCATCCTTGGGAAGAGTGAGGATAAGTGGAGACAAAAGGTACCATTTAAGAAAATTAAAGGCCTTTTGATAGTCATTATTCCACTTTAAAGATATGTCATTCTTTATAAGGTGGTGGAAGGGTTGGCATCGGTCTGAGAATTGAGAGATAGAGCAATGAATGGATTATAACTTCCCTAGTAAAATATAGAGTTTATTGAGGTGGGTAGGAGGTGACATGTTGAGGATTGATTTGATTTTGGCTAGGTCAACTTCAATTCCCCAAAGGGATATGATAAATCTAAGGAGCTTTCTTGACAAGACCCCAAAAATGCACTTCTTAGGGTTGAGGCAGATAGGTAATGAATGAGTCACTCAAAGATAATCTTGAGAATGGCTAGATGATATTTATGATATTTGTATTTCCCAAAAATATCATCAACATAGTCTTTGATGAGTTTTTGGATTAGGTCATGGAAGATGTAGGTCACAGTGTGTTGGTAGTAGACATTAGAAAACCACACACTCGGTTTTAGTCATTAAAGTGCCTTGATCATCCCTTTTACTCTTCATCATCAAAATGACCTATTTTTATCTAACCCATTCATCTAACTTATCCCAACTCACCTTGAGTCCCAGTTAGCTAAAGTTAGCCAACTCAAATCACTTTTTCTAGCTAACACCCTTTTCCACCCTTTAACTCTCTTCAAACCTACTTTTTCCTCGACACTTTGATCCCTGATGTTTAAGGTAACCATCAGCAGTTACCTTAACCATCGATGGTTAGGTCCCCAAAATAATAGCACATTAGCTATTCATAAGGAAACCAAGCACAAATTTAATAGTTTCTACCCAATCTATCTTCTAACACATCATGAATACCTCATAACCGACAATCTTATCTTCTTACTCCACCTTTTGCTTATAAAAAGAAGTGACTAAGAGGAGAAAAGGATCCACAAATACATATCCAAATTCTACATTCAGGCTATCTTCATATAGGTACTCAAGTCTTCCAGTCATTCAAAGATTCTTCATGTAAGTTTCTCCAGCAGCCACCAACTTGAACCTCTGGTGAATTTCTTTTAGCTTTCCTTTAAGCACCATTATGCTACCAAAATCATTTTATATTAGGTAAGCATTGGATTGATTTAATTTATCTTTCTTCATTCTAATTGGATATTACTATCTAGATCTTACCTATTTAAATCATTCCTATCATACCTCTGATCTCACCTAAGAGCACTTATCTCTTCACCTTATCATTCTTAAGCCTCAAATAGACATGTACCCTTAGCTATACCAGATCTCACACTTCTACTTGTAGACCTTTCTGACATTCCCAGTCCCAACAAGTAATTGTTGATGGTTACCTGAACCATCGAAATTTTGCCTAACTACCGATGGTAAGCCCTCTAATCCAAGATCCTCATCTTTTTACCATTCAACCAACCTTTCACTGGACCCTGCTTTTCCCATTTTCTGTCACAAACCTAGACTAGACCAAACTAGAATAGAACAAAACATTTATTTAGTAAATTAACATATCTTTTGTTAGTTTATTATATATTTTTATTAAATTAGCAAAGTATTTGTGTTATTTACTTTTGTCTATGCTTGTTTTCATTCATTTACTTTCAGCATTAACTTATTTTATAGGTGTGGATTGACAACCTCCATAGATAGCTCATACTTTCTTGGATCTAGCCTTAGCTAGGCAATCCACCCTTCCTCCTTGTCTAACAAAAAAGCTTATTTTGAGTTTTTTCTTATGTATATCATCTTCCCCTAGCCAAAGAAGAGTTCTCCACTTCATCTAGTTCACACGTGCATTTATACCATATCTATTTTACCCTTTTTTGTAGCTTTTATCTCTTTATTTCTTCTTAGTCATAAAAGTAAAAATTCTAGCATAAACATTTTGGCATACCCAATGGGACATATTATTTCCATTTATTCTTATTTTGGGTCTTAGTTCCCTTTCTTTTTTATTGTATGCTCATCAAATAAAGTTTGAATATTTCCTTTTGGGTATAAAAAAACAAATTTCTGCATTCATGGTTTGTTTGCTTGATTTAGCTCACATATTTAACTAAAGCATCATGAATTAATTGTATCACACTTATGTTACATAACCAAACCACTCACACAAAAATAAACATCATTACATACTTGAGACAAGGCCCATTGGGATTTGATCACCCATTGGATCACCTTACCCTTTTTGGTGATCCTACTTGGATTTCATCACCAAGGGAAGGACCCATTCCATTCTCTAGCAGAGTATAAACTCTAGACAAATGGTATCTATTGGCTAAGTAGCCTAGCTTGGCTTTGGGTTCATGAAGTGTGGGGAGAAAACCCCTAATACCAAGCCACGTACCTAGTCTAGTATAAATTCTTTTTTAGCACCATAAAAAACCTAAAACCATCCTTAGCTTACTCTTTTAGTACTTAGTTCACAATCCAAAATTATTTTACACTCTCTAAGGCATAAGCTAAAAGTGATTTAAAATGAATCCTAGGATTAATTGTGCTTTTAATTTGCATTTTATTTACCTTGAAATTTTCTTTGTTTGCTCATTATTTGAGGTGAGAGGTTCGTTATTCTTTTCCAATTCCTCACATTATTTTTACTAGGCAACAATTGAGGAATCAAACCCATCAAACATCCCCTACCTCTTATTCTTAATCATCCATGGGGTATAATTAAGAGGTTGAGGGTTCTCCTCATCATTCTCCCCCACCTACCATGCCTCAGATTGTTATTGAGGGTGATGCCAATTTCACCACTTTCTTTGACAATAACCCCATTGCCCTTCAACACTATCTTAACACATTAGCTCATCGTAACCCAATTGCTTTGGTTCCTCTCATAGATCTTATTTTAGGGATGCCTCATGAGATTATGGTGGGTGTTACTTCTACCCAACCCTTGGTTACCTAAGCTTCTTCTTCTACCTATAACCCATTTTATACCACCACCCAAATCTAATCTCATATTCTAACCCATAATCAAACACGCCCTACACCAACCCACACATCTAATTTAGAGGTAACACAACCTCTTGTTACTTATCCCACATCTACCTTAGGTGTCACTTCTACCCCTCTTTCCACCATTCCTTCCACCATCACCACCCAACCAACTTATACTCATCTCCAAAAATTGGTACTTTATATACCTCAAACTCTTCCACCCATCAACATGTGAGTTAACAATCAAACTCAAACCCAACCCACTCATACATCCATACCTCCAACTACAATAACCTCTCAACAAGTTTCCATAACCTCTTATCAATATGTGCCTAATCCAAAAGGTCATGTAGCCCATTCAACTCAATCTTATGTACCCATGAATCCTTATGGGGCCTTATCTCAACCTCTCATGACCACCTACCCATATACAACATCTTCATAACCTCCTTATCAATACGTTTCATCTACCATACCTCAACCCAACCTATCCTACAATATTCCATCTACCTAACCTCAAACTGACTTTGTCAAGATGTTAATTGACAAAATGACCAATCTTGAATAATTCATCTGAAGAACCCATAACCTTCTATCTTATGACCAAATATGAAATGAACGTATCTACCCATCCATCCCAATCTAATCCTATCCTCATCAATGGGAATTTCCTAATTTTTCCAACTTTCAAGGCAAAGAGGACCCACAACAAAATTTGAAGGCATTTCACCACTCATGATACTTAATTATATATGATGATGCCCTCCTCCTTCAAACTTCCCCATGTGTTTTATAGGACCTATTATTAATTGGTATAGTGTTCTCACCAAGCACTCCATATTTTCTTTTGCCCAACTCACCCAAGTCTTTTTAGATCACTTTTCAATGAACATATCTAAAATGGTTTCTATAACCAACCTTTATTCCATTAAGCAATTCGATGATGAATTAGTTACTGATTTCATTTCTAGATGGAGAGGTCTTATCAACCAGGTTTATTTCTCATTACCATAAAATGAGTTGATTGAGCTCTTTTCATGAGTTTTTTCTAAACACATTTCACCCACTCTGAAAGTTCAAACTTTTTGAACTTTTGATGAGGCCTTTACCATAGTATGAAAGCTGAAAATTTGATCTATCAAGGAAGGAAAATTAAAAATTCAAAACAAGAATTTCACTTTTAAATATAATGATCCTTCCTCATCATCAAAACCCACCAATCAATCCAATTCTAAATCTAAGGCATCTACCAATTCAATTGTTATCAAAACTTCTCCACCTCCAATCGTCAAGCAATCCAACCCCTAAACCAATTCCTCTTACTATTTCAAATTACCCAACCTAAATCAAACCCATGGACTACAAAATAATACACTCCTATTGGAGAATCTTATGCTTCATTTTTAGAGAAAATACTAAAATCAAACATCATAAACCTTCTACCCATAAAACCTCCTCAATAATTTGACACTACTCACCCCACACCTAGTTGGTATAGTGAAAATGATTCATGTGCATACCCTTTCATTATTGGACATGATGTTAGTAGGTGTAATACCTTCAAAAAAATTGTCCAAAACATGATTGACAATGGGGAACTCATATTTGAAAATCCAAATGCACCCCTAACCAATCCCTTGTTATTTTTTGTAAACCAATTCCCAACCATACACCCTCTACCAACTATAACAAAAACCAACCTAAATCATCTCACACACATGAAGTCAATACAGTTGATACAATCATTGATGAACCCTTTGTTGAGGAGACCATTACCTCAACCTCCATTTCATCTGTCCCACTCATTGAAGTAGCCAACTCACCAACCCTTCCTTTGGACATCCAAACTAAGGAAGCCACCTCACCCTCCTACTCACTTGAGAAAATCATGGACTTACCCACAACTCCTTTAGAAAAACTAAAGGAGGTAATAATTGATTCAACCACCTCTCCACCCATTTCCTCACCCATGGAAGAGAACTCGCCTACCATTCCTTTGGAGGTTAAACCAAAGGAATAAACCATATCCATCCCCTCATTTACACCTATCACATATATAATTGAGCAAACCAACCTCTCTTTTGAAACCACTCCAAAAGAGTAAACCTCTTCACCTACACCTTTCATGGTAGAATCATCCTCCCAAACTTTATAACCCTCTCCCTAAAATATTCCCTCACCTCCACTTAAAGGCTTAATAGTATTTGACAATAAGGATAAAAAACTAAGCCCATTTGTAAACCTTTTTCTAATTGGTTCAAAATCTGGCATTCACCTCTCAACCTAACCTAGATATGGCTACTTTTTGGCATCATCAGGGTCTACCTTAAAAAATAAGCCCAAACCTTTAACCACACTTCCTTTAACCTAAATACTCATCACACCTCCAACCAACCCTTCTCCTTCCATGACTTTAGGAGAACCTTCCCATTGTCCTCCATATCAAATTCCTAAATTATCATCTACCCCTCAAAATAAATCAATCATATCCCAAACCAAGCCCATCAAAAACATGGGGATACTTCCTAATCCCCATATTGTTCATCCACCTTTGAAGTTGAATTTGACCCCTCCTAAACTATTAAAACAAACACCCACTAAACCCATTTAAAGGATCAAACCAATCAAGTCTCCACATTGAGCAAGACCCATACCACCTCCTTCCACCTTACCTTCTATCTTGGGACCTCATCCCTCAACTCTCCCTATTCCATATTCCTTATCTCTCTAGTCTTCACCCTTTTCCTCACCTACATCTTCTATCAAATCATCAACCTCACCATCCTCATTTCTAGATAAACTTTCCCTCAGTACTCTCCCACCTATAACCAAGCAAGAACCCTCAACTTTTGAATCCTTCACAAATCTAACACCAAATACAAAACCCCAACCTAAACCATTCACTAAAACTATTCAATCATCTTTCAAATCCATAGTGAAACCTCCTCCAAAAGGGACTCCCACTCTATATCCTAAAACCAAAACCTTTGCACCCTCAACACCTTTGAGTGAATCTTATTTAGCCATCTTGCAAAGGTTGTTACAAATTTCCTCCATCCACTTACCACCCAACAAACCATTTTACCCTTCTATGAACTTTTGCCCCTCACATCCTACACTATCTTGGTTTAATGACCAATTAATTTGTGCATATCATAAAACACCTGGACATGATATAGAAAGTTGTAAATCCCTTCAAGCCCTTATCCATAACTTGATGGATTAGGATAATTTGTTTTTAGATGAACCACCTCTTATCCCATTACCAACTCAGCCATCCATTCCACCCTTCCAAACCATACCCTCTCCCACACTCTCATCTGAAAGTGAGGAGGAACTAGAACAACTATCTAGTCCAATGCCTTCTCTTATCCATACTATCCACATGATTACCTAATCTAGGGCCCAATAAAAGGGTAAAGGGAAAGCTAAATCATCCATCCCTTGGATGTAACCTTCCAAATCTCAATTTATCGACCAACCTCACATACCCTCACCTTTACCCACACCATCACCAAAACCCAAGATATCCATTTTGGGTGTCCCTTCTTCCAACCCATCTAAATCTTTACAATGCATAGTGCTTAAGCAACTTCACCAAACTCTAGTAAAGATGAGACTTTATGAACTCATTAAAACCTCACCCCATCATCGCTAAACACTCATTGAGACCCTCCAATCCATTGAGGTTCAACCACATGATCTTTAACCTCTAGCTACCTTTGTTGGTGCTCTTCACCATTCCAACCTCATCATATTTCAAGATTCTAAGATTCCATCTATTCATCCTAAATATCCTTATCCTCCCTTGTTTATCACCGCATGCATCAACCAACCTACTTCAAAATGGTTATGGTTGATGGAGGAGCTAGTATCAACATTATCTCCTCACATTCTTATGACCAAATACAACTACCCAAGACTATCATGTCTAAAACTACAATGGCCCTTCACTCTTTCAATGATACCATGGACACTAATTTGGGTAAAATAAACCTTCACATCCATATAGGACCTTACACTATTCTTGAAATCTTCTACATTGTAGAGGGTGAGTTCTAATACAATGATTTACTTGGATGCCCTTGGATTAATGCCATGAGTTGTGTCCCTTCCACCTTACACTAATGTGTTAAATTCAAGAATTTAGGTCAAGTCATTACCATCAAATCTGACCCAAGTCCTTCGCTTCCTGTAATATGACCTATCATCCAAAAGATGCCCTTATTCCTACCTCATCCACTTTACCATCCACTAAAAACACTTCCACCACTACCCATGATGAAGTTTCAAAGAGTTAATTCATCCTTCATCTCAAATTCCCATAGAGGACCCCTTGGAACCCACATTCCAACATCTCTCACTGGGAGAATACCATATTTTAGCTTTGGATGCTTTCCCCACTCTTTAAGAGTATGGGAGTCTCATCCATGATCCTAGCTATGACCCCAACATTTGCACCATCATTATTTTTGGGCTCCATAACCATCAAACAAACTTAATCTATAGGGGACTTGATCATCCACTTGTCTCTCCCACCATTACCTCTTACACCAAACCATTTACCATAGACTTATTATACCTTGACAAACTAGCATTTTCAAAACTATATCTTCATATGTGAGCTTGGAAAAGATTCAGTCTTAGCCTTTATGAACATGGACCCCATGAGATACCCATGATCAAAACCCAAAATCCTTGAGATTCCTTTGGCCTTGGCTTTGAACCACTTGAATAACCCATTGATTCATCAGAACCTATCATCAACATTGAGGATGAAACCCATTCCTCACCAACCCATTCCCCTTCCACATCTAAGGAATTTGAGGTCATTCCTCCTAACTTTTTTTTCATCAACACTATTAGTTTGGGCCCCTTGATCTATCAAAAGGATGGCCAAACTAAAACCCTTCCCCTCATCCATTTTGACATGTTTGAACATGATTCTCTTATCATACATACCATTTGACAATAGGATGATGATTCCATTCTCACCTACCTTGGTGTAGAAAATTCTTCTATCCATAAATCTCTTCTTCTTGAGAAGTAGACCATGTTGAATGAATCTACCATAGAGGTCAAATTGGGTACTTAAGATAATCCCTACAAAGTCAAAATTGATCAATCCTTAGATTCTGAGGAGAAACAAAATTCTCCTTCTTCCTTCACAACCGTAGCATTGCATTTGCTTGGTCCTATAAGGACATACTAGGAATCAACCCTTCTATTTCCCTCCATAACATTATCACCTATCCTGATGCCAAACCCATGCACCAAAAGATTTTTAGGATGAATGTTCACATCAAACTTCTTGTAAAAGAGGATCTATAGTGTCTCTTATTTTTAGACTTCATCCAACCCATAGGATATTCCTCTCATTTCCACCAAAGCAAGAAATATCAAAAACTTCATCAACCACCATATCATCTATCATTTTAGTATTTCCTATAAATTCATCATTGACAATGGCAAATATTTCAAGAACAAGCAAGTTCAAGGTCTTTGTGATGCCTTTGGCATAAATCTTATTTTTTCTTTACCTTACTGTCCACAAGTAAATGGACATGCTGAGGCTTCTAACATAATTTTGAACAAAATGCTAACCAAGGTCATCAACACTTCAGGCTAGGATTGAAACTTGTATATCCCCTTTACTTTATGGGTTTATCACACCATCATTCAAACTTCTATAGGTCTTACCCCTTTCTCCCTTATCTTTGGAGTAGAGGTAGTCTTACCTCTCAAAGTATAATTTCCCTCTCTTTGCATATCATTGTAAGACATTGTTTCTAAAGGTGACTATCATCAAGAACATTTATCCCAATTGGAGCTACTTGATGAACATGACCTTGTAGCCCTTAACCACCTTTGTGTCTACCAAAAGTGCATTACACATGCCTATAAAAAAATATGAGAGAGTGAGAATTCAAAATCAAAAATCTCATCCTCAAAGAAAACCAACATGTCACCAACATGAAGAAAAGAAAAAGAGGAATTTTTTCCTTTAATTGGCTTGGACCCTACATCATCACCCATAAGTATGGATCGGGAGCTTATAATTTATACTCCCTTAAAGGCAAACTAGAACTTAAACCTCTTAATGCTTTGTATCTACATCCTTTCTTTTGTTAAAACAAGGATTGAACTCACCTTCTTGTCTAATTTAAGCTCATCACTTGATTTATAAGATTTTCTACCCTTACACTCCTTTTTTCCTCTACTCTTGAGGACAACTTGATTCAAACAGAAACATGTGATTATCTGTCACAACTATTACCAATATTGAATATGGTTACTTTAGCTCTACCCATAACATGGTTCTCATGGATAATTTATCTTTTTCAAGATGAAATCCCATGGTATATTATCTATCAAAACCCATTCCTGCCCCATTTTCAAGATGAAGGATAGCTGCCCCATTTTTTGAACATTGCTTAGAAGATAGACTGCTCCCTTGAAGGACAATTATCAAACTTGAAAAAATCATAAACTTAGACCACTCCCTCGAAGGATGGCTAAGTCATATATATATATATATATATATAAGTAATTCCTTGAATCTTCTCATATATATATATATATATATATATATATAAGTAATTCCTTGAATCTTCTCGCATCAATCAGCTTCACAAAATTCTCAAAAGCAAAAAAATCAAAGACAAAACATACCTTTTCTCAAAAATAAAATAAACATCCCAAGAAAGTTACAATCATCTTTCCCTTCAGTAGACTTCCTACATTGATTAGTCTACACCTTGCATAAGACATGGAATTGTCTAAATTTAGTTCTTAGGTCACCTATAAAAGGGGAAATCTTACCCACATACGGTTATGATCTAAGAATTTAACTCAAGAGAGGATGGTTAGTATGGTGTTAGTTCAAAAATGAAAACAAAATGAAATAAATACACTAATAGCATAACATCTCTAGGCATAGACACTAGTAAGAGCTTATTTAACAAACATGAATAAAAAACACAACTAAAATGTAAAAGAAACCTCTTTTACATTCCTTGGATGCTCCAAAATGTTTTTTATAGTGGCTTTGTCGATTTGTGCTCATGAAGTCCTTGGCCATGGAAGCTTGACAACCTTCATCTCTCCTTGGCACCTTTGCCTTGTGGCATGGATTGGCTTGGAATCAATTTGGCATGGTAACACTATTTGCTTGAATCTTTTGGAACCAATCCTGCATTACAACTTTGCACTAAAATAGCTTAGAAATGATGTTTTGAGGCCTCATATTTATAGATTTTTTAGAATGTCTAGAATCAAAATGAACCATCCATCCTAAGATTAAGATGTGTGGTTGAGGATTAATTTAATTTTTGGAATTAAGTTTGTAATTATGCTCATCATGACATTGGAAGAAAGGACAATTTAGGGGCATGAAGGGCATCATGGAAGGCATTGATGAGGCATGGGAGGTTTATGGCCTAGGGATGTCTTCCTAAGAAATGAGGTCACTTGATGATGCAGATATTTAATATTTATTTCTAAAAACAAGTATTCAACAAGTTTCCATGGAATTATTAACTAGGTCTTGATTTGGGTTAATTAGCTCTTAGGCATGATTAAGCACTTTGTGCACAAATTACTCAAATTGATTAGAATGTCTTTTTATTGGTCCAAAATTTGATTAGATTAGAATTGGAAGGTGACATTAGATGCATTGGAACTATATTCCCATTTAGGATGTTTCTAACCAAAAATAAAAAAAAGCATGTGTCTTGTGCAATATATTTGATAAAAAAGATCAATCTAGAGCACCTAGGTGTAAATTTAAAATTTTGACTCAAAATGATCTGATCAAAGTTAGCTAGCCCATAAATCACATTACCCCATTTAAGGATACCCTAGCCAAAATCAGCACTTGAATGTCATTTTCACATCATTTAGCATGTTTTAGTGTTTTTAGGCCAAATTATGTGTTTTAGGTGGAAATTGGCCAAAATCTTGATTGGAGGTTATCGGTGGCCAGATTTAGGTGTCTATATTTTGTCCCTATTTGGGAAGGCATTGTAATCTATAAGCATAGTAACATCTTCTCAAAGAATGAAAAGTTCCTATATGCCTACAACTGCAATGATGATAAAATAATTGTATAATGCCCACTCGAGGGAACGATTAGCATAAGTAGGGTCAAGAAATGGTCCCTCAAAAAGAAAGAAGGGAAACAAGGGGACCAAAGAGAGGAAAGATGATGGATTGAAAATAAAATGATACTAAAAAAGGAGTCAAAATCATTGCGAATGTAAGTGGGATGGTGTACAATGGTTTGCCTAAAGGCAGTTATAAACATTATACCCTGGTAGTGGCAACATGGTATGATTACATAATGATTTTCCCAAAGGTGGTTATAATCATTGAGAAGATGGAGCTACCCCAGTTAGGATAGACAAAAAAGATAATAACATGCCCCTGTATGGGTACAAAAATTAAAGTCATGACAATACAATGATTTTCTTAAAGGTGGTTATAATCATTGAGAAATGTAGGTGGGATGGTGTGTAATGATTTTCCCATAGGCAGTTATAATCATTGGACCCAAATTATGGTAAACATGATAAACTTGTCCAAGGATGATGATAACTTAACATAGAGGGTAATGATGAATTGGAAAAACCTACTAATAAGAAGATACTCATTCAAACTAATAAAGGTTGAAATTATTTCATGGTTAATTACTCTATTTGGGATATGATTAGGATGGAATCAAGATGTTGATGTCGAAGAGATGCTTCCATTTTTGAATAGACTTCTTGAATCTGAGGTTTATTATATCACATGTTAGTAGGCATCATGGTATAACATCATGAGGACTTGGCCAAAATATGCTTGAGGACTAACTCCCATAATCTAATTTCCAATAGAAAATAATGCACCAATGATAGAAACCATGATGACAATGTAAACATATGAATATGGATGGATTCAAGTGTAAGTGTGGGACAAGGAATCACCCAATGAACATGCATAAGCTGAATCAAGGAAACAATGCTGAAAGCAAACAAATAAATAAAATAAGCAAAAACAAACAAACAAACAATGCAATAGAAATCCTACAAACATTACCCCTAGAAAATAGATGATGACTTAACAAATGAACAAAATTAGGGGAATAAAATAAAAGGAAGGGGGTGGCTGAGCTATCTCGATATACACTAAACAAGTGAATGCTGCCTACATAGTTCCATGGATGTAATATCCAAGAAAAAAAATTTAGGGCAAATGTAGTTCTTCCAGGGAATGGGAAGAATGTGATAATTGATGAAAATAAATAGAATGGACGTGATAGAAGAATAGGAATGGTCTTGAAAAATGGCAAGTGCATGAGAGAAAAAGGCCAAAAAGGATGGGGAAACTAAATGATAAGTGATTTAATTGTAACTTAGTAAAGGTTCCTAGAATCTTTAAGGCAAGGAAGTGGTCAATGTTTTTGTTCTTTTCTAATGATTTTCCAAAAAGAATTGGAATTTTTAGAGTATCTCAACTCAATCAAGAATGATGAGACAATGAATGGTTCAAGCTCACAAAATGGTGAGAGCATTTAGACTTAGGTTGCTCACAAAATGGTGAGAGCGTGGCTTAGGTTTCTCATAAAATGGAAATAGTGTGGCTTAAGTTTCTCACAAAATGATGATAACATAGCTTAGGTTTCTTGTAAAATGGTGAGAGCATGGCTTAAGTTTCTCACAAAATAGTGAGAGCGTGGCTTAGGTTACTCATAAAATAGTGAGAGCATGGATTAGGTTACTTGAAAAATGGTGAGAGGGTGGCTTAGGTTGCTCATAAAATGATAAGAGTGTGGTTTAGGTTGCTCACAAAATGGTGAGAGTGTGGCTTAGGGTGCTCATAAAATGGTGAGAGCATGGCTTAGGTTGCTCATAAAATGGTGAGAGCATGGCTTAGGGTGCTCATAAAATGGTGAGAGAGTGGGGAAAAGGGTGACTGAGCTAACATCAACAAGTATTGAGCACTGCCTACATAATCCTAGAGTAAGACCTCAAGTCACTATAGTTCCACCATTATAGTGGAGGAATTTGACTAGTGCAGCAATCAATTCAAATAAAATAGGCATAGTTGGTAAAAAGGCATAGGATGATATAGAAAGTAGCAAGTTGGTATGTTAAGGCTTAATGTTGTGCCTAATTTTCCCATAGGTGGTTATAACCAAGACATAATGACATAGATCAAAGGTACTAATTTTCCCAAAGGTGGTTATAATTAGTAGCAAGACCAATGGTAAGAAAGAATAACAAATGAAGGATGCAACTACAAAAACTTCTATCACACCATCCCAAAACATGTTCTCTATTTGAAGTACTTAAACCAAATGATGAAATTGATCAGATACCTTTATGCTAAAAATGTGTAATGAATGACAAAAACCAAGGTCAAACAGGCTAGGTTTTAGAACACACTAGGTGATAGGTCAAAAGCAAAAAGTGGATATGGTGAAGAGGACAGATAAGGATGGTATTTATACAAAGAAGAATAGTGATAAAATAACATAACTAAAATGGTCTATACAAAAAATACACCTTAGTGCTCAAGCATAGTATTGCTTGAGATGAATAATATTAATTAGCTTAAGAAGTTCATCTTCATCTAGTGTGGCAAGCCTATATGCTCCTGATCCATAATCTATAGTAATGATGAAAGGATCTATCTAGTTTAGTTTGAATTTTCCTTAATGATTTTTCTTAGCCATGGTATTATTTTGGTTTTATTTAAGAACAAGATCACCAAGTTCAAATGTTATATACTTAACATGCTAATTATAGTGTCCTTTGAGTTAGTTTTGATATGCTTGAAGATTGTTGAGTGTAGTTGTACATTCTCATCAAGTAGGTCTAACTCTTATAGGTGAGCTACTCGATAGTCATAATCATCCAAGACATGCTTTAAAGAGATGCATAGTGAAGGAAATTCAACCTCGATGGGATGGATGGATTTAGTACCATAAATAAGTGAGTATGGAGTGGCTCCTGTGGGCGTACGATGATGGGTTTGGTATGACCAAAGGGTAGGGAATATATGGAGGTTCCAATCATGAATAACATCATTGAAAATATTTTTAAGGATATTGATAATGGTTTTGTTGGACGCCTCAGCCTAGACATTACCTTGAGAGTAATATGTTGTATAAAAATGTTGTGTGATGTTATATTTAGTACATAGCTAGTCTACAACCTTATTCTTGAATGATCCTCCATTATCAGATATAATTTCAGAGGGAATACCATAGTGGTAGATGAGATTGTTGAAGATGAATTTATAAATTTGCTTTCCAGTCACCTAAGTGAGGGGTATAGCTTCAACCCACTTAGTGAAATATTTGGTGGTGGTAAGGATATGTTTATGGTCGTTAGATGAAGTGGGGTTAATCTTTCCAATGAGGTTAAGTCCCCATGTAGAAAATGGTCATGGTGTCAACATTGGTTTTAGAGTTTTTACTAGGGCATGAATCATATTAGCATACCATTGACATTTATCACTCTTTTTTACATATGTAGTAGCATCTGCATCCATTATGGGCCAATAATAACCAGTACGCAAGAGCTTTTTGGATAGGAATACCCTGTTAGAATGGGATCCACATACTCCTTCATGAACTTCTCTTAATGCTAATGTAGACTCTACTGAAGTTAAATAATGAAGTAGAGTTCCATCAAAACTATGATGGTAAAGGGTGGATCCAAGTAGAGTATAATGAAAAAAATGATGGATGAAGATTTTGGTTTGTTTTTGAGATAGGTTAGGTGGTATAAATTAGTCATGAAGGTAGTTGTAAAGGTCTGAGTACCAGATAGAATTAGGACCAACAATATCATAAATCATGGCAATGGTTGAAGGTTCATGAGTTGGTGCTGACAAATTCTTGATGAGGAACTGATACTCTCTAGCTTTATCTATTTGTTGAATCAGAGAGAGAATAGTATCCATGGCATTTGCAATTTTTTTATCAACCCTCAATATATGCTCAAATTGAATGTTGGTAATTTGTTGTTTAATATCATCAACCATGGTTTTATATGGAACTAGATTATCATATTTGGTTTGAAAATGATCTATAACTTGATTGATGATTAAATGAGAATCACCATAAACTTGGAGATGAGATATATTCTAATGCATTGCTTGTAAAAGTCCTGAAACAAGTGCTTCATACTCAGCCATGTTGTTTATATAAGGAAATTTGATTCTAAATAATTTAGGGATTAGATCCCCCTATGGTGTAATAAATAATAGGCCTACCCCCAACCCATGTGTAGTGAATGAACCATCAAAGTGCAACTTCTAGGGATGCTCCTCAAGGGGTGTGTCAATGATGGTCATGATGGATTCATCATGAAATTGAAAATTGAGTGTCTATGTATCTATGAGAGGGGCTTCAACAAGTTGATCAACAAGAATGTGTCCCTTCATTGCCTTCTAATTGATATAATCTATGTCAAATTCACTGAGAAGCATGATCCATTTAGCCATTCTACCTTGTAAAGCTATTTTAGATAGTAGATACTTGAGAAGATCTACTTTTGAAATGATCATGGTTTTATTATTCAACATGTAATGACACAATTTTTGATCTATGAAAACCATGGCTAGACAAGATTTTTCAACAGGTGCATAGTTATGTTCATATGTACCAAGGTACAACTTAGGTAATATATAGCATGCTCCTTTCCATTGTCATCATGTTGAGCCAAGAGTGCCCCTAGAGCATGATCAATAGCTGATAGGTATAACAAGAATGGCTTTCCTATTATAGGAAGTAATAAAATAGGTGGATTAACAAGATACTCTTTGAGTTGTTGAAAAGCTATTTGGCAGTGATCATCCCAATGAAATGCAACTCCTTTATTAAAAAGATTTGTAAATGGATGGAAATTGTCTACTAACTAAGAGATGCAACATCAGATTGACTGGATCTTACCTTAAAAACTACAAAGTTGATTTAAATTGGTTGGTGGTGACATCTCGGTTATAACATGAACTTTAGCTAGATCAATCTTAATACCTCTATGAGACATGATGAAGCCAAGTAATTTTCTTGAAGTTACACCAAAGACACATTTCTTTGGATTGAGTCTAACTTTGTACTCTCATAATCTTTCAAATATCTTATGCAACACTACTAGATGGTTGGTCCTGGTTTTAGATTTTCCTAATATGTCATCGACATAGTCTTCAACAATGTCATGCATCATATCATGGAATATGATAGTCATGTCCCTTTGATATGTGGCTCTAGAATTCTTAAGGCCAAATGGCATCACTTGATAACAAAATTTTCCCCATGGAGTGGTGAATGCTATTTTATGTTGATATTTTGTTGCTATTCTAATTTGGTTATATCCTATGAAGCAATCCATGAGTGAAATAATTTCATAACATGTCATAGATTCGATGATCATGTTGATATTAGGTAAGGGAAAATAATCTTTAGGACAAGCTTTGTTGATGTCTCAAAAATTATTACAAATTTTGATCCCTTCAGGCTTTTTACTAATAGGTACCACATTAGAGATCTATTCAGAATAGTCAATGGATCAGATACATCCTTCTTCTAATTTTTTTTTTCAATTCTTTATTTACCAATAAAATAATGTAAGGATGCATCTTACGTAGCTTTTATTTTAGTATTTTGGTGTCAATATTAACCACAAGGTGGTGCAAAACCAAAGTGGGGTCTAAACCTAGCATGTGAGACTAAGACCAAGCAAAGATATCTACAAATTATTTCAATAAAGCTATAAAGATTCCATGTTCTTCCTTAGTGAGGGATGCACCTAATTTTATCCATTTCAAGTTTGATGAAGTCTGAATGTTTACCTCTATTATATTTTTGACTAGAAGGGTTGAACCATCATCTAGGATAGTAAGCAATGGCGTGAACTATTAGATTATGTCAAGGTCCTCTATTAGGACTTGCTCTTCAAATTCTCTTAGGCATGATGAATCTAAGTCCCCTAATGGGAGATCTAGCCATGTGACAAAAATAGTCAAAAATTCTTGAATAATTTAATCAAATACTTTTTGTTGCTCAAAAATAAACTTAGATCCATAGACAAGTTCATCATTGGTGGTCTCTTGGTATAAATTGGAAGAAGAATGAACACCCCCATCTAAGAGCACTTGAAATAGGGTTTCAACACTAGACTAGACTTTATCTTTACTTTTTCCTTGGCTAGAAAGTGCCTCAAATAGGTTTTCACTTAGGGACCTCAATGTTTTACTTATTTATTTTTGGCTAAAGATATTCACTCACTCTCCAAAATAGGCTACAGGATCTAATGTGATTGAGAATCTTGATTTGTGATCTCCCAATGGAACATTGTGTCTAAGGCCTAAGAAATCATAAAATGCCTTATCATTCTAGAACTCATCAATTAATAGACTGGATTCTTTTTGGTCCCAATCTATCAGTTGTGGATAATACAATGGTAAAAGGTTATGATGAATGACCAAGGTAAGGGTACAAATGGCATTATTATCAAACAGGTTAGTTTTCACTAGCTCATCAAAGGTGAGGCTATGATCAGACTCTATTTCATTATCAGCATCATCATCACTAGCCACTGGTGATGGAGTTTGAATAAGATATGTGGGGTCACTCCCATGTGGTTTAAATACAAGTCCATATGGTCTTTCATACTTAGTCATGGAAATTAGCTCAATGGTCCCTTTCTGATTCAGTCCAAGGCCTTTTCCTTCATAATCATGATGCTCCATGATCCTATTGGGAATAGGATACTTTGCACTTTTATAAAAATCAGCTTGGTTGTTATTGTATAACTAGGATTCATCTCCTTTAAGAGGGTTAGGTTCTAGGCCAGATTTTGGTACAAATGTGACAAGTCCCTTATTTTTGTTCTTTTGTTGCCAATGCATATGTGGGGTGTCTTTAGGTCACCCAAAGATTTTTGGATTCTAAGCAAGATTGGAAATATGAAATGTATCATGGGTCACATAATCTTTTATTCCATTATATGAAATGGTGAAATGATTGGAAACTTTAGGAGGTGGCATGTGAGAAAAAGAATCCAAGGTATTAGGATCTATGCAATTATCAGATGAAGGATCAATAAGTATAGCCTTTTTTTATCTTGCTTGAAACTTGGATTCATACTGTACTAATAATTATAGCTTTATAATTCAGCCTTAAGATGCTTACAGTGTTCATATGGGTGTAAATATCCTAGAATATTCACTTCCATCCCTGAGTGGGAAAACATGATATATTGTTGCAGCATTGATGAAACTACATTAATCTCATGTAACTAAGGCCTACCTAAAAGCATATTGTATGATAACTCAAGATCAAGCACATGGAAAAGTGTATCATGGGTCAAAGGCCAAATGATAACTGGCAAACTAATGGTGCTTTGTGATTCTCTTTCTTGATTATCATAGGCTTTGATAGTTATTATTTTTGGCTAGAGATATATCATTGTGTGCCTAAGAAGCTTGATGAGCTTTAGAGACACTATATTGAGGCCAGATTCATTGTCTATAAGGACACATTTCACTTTATGCCATCTTATATAAAATTCTATGTATAATGGATTATTATGAAGCGGGCTAAGGGAAGACATATTGCTTTGGTTAAATGTGACTTGTTGGGTTGGAGCTAAGTGTCCAACCAAAGCTTGAAATTTATCAAGGGATATGTCACTATCAATAGTGGATTGGGTCAAAAAATCATTCAAGATATTCTTGTGGATTATTGATGTTCATAGCAAATCTAAAATAGAAATTTGTGATGGTGTCTTTTGCAATTGTTCCACAATATCAAACTTCTTGTCTTGGTCAATAGTGAATGGTTTATTCTATGGTTGAACATTTGGTTAGATGACAGGAAAAGTGGTGGATGGTTGTGGGCCTAGGATAGTAATATTTGACCTTTGAGTTATGATTTCATAATCAGGATTAAATGCTAGACCATTATTGCTAACTGCTATTGTAAATGGTGTGGGACTAGATAGGATAAGTCTTAGTTGTTGATGCACTTGCATGTGGTCACGTGGCAAGAACGAGTTGTTTTTATAAGATCTAAAAGTGCAAGTCCTAGTTTTTGGTTTGCCTATATGCACTCATAGGTCAAAGAAGGATTATAAATGTAATTTGGTTGAATATTGTTTTTTAGCAATGGTCTAGGCTGATTAGTGCTTGGTCTAGGATTAATAGAGATATTATTAATGCTACCCCCTGCAATATGAATTACAACCCTATTGTAGTCATGTACAACTACATGGTAGTTTTGTTGGTTTTTACTATTCTAACATTGGTTTTATCCATTGTTTTGTCATTATGGATTCTGATACTAATTTTATTGATTCTACTAGTTTAGCCTTTGATTTTGATATTGTTGATTTTGCTATTGCATTGGTCATTGTTATTGTTGTTGCTGATTAATTTTTTGTTGTTAATTATTATGTCAGGGAAAGGGGTTTTGATAAATCCCAAGAGTTTGATTAGAATTAGAAGCACCATTATTCAATGTTATCTCCCTATTCTCCAACATATTCCCAATTAAATGCTTTATTTGAACACATCTTCATAAATAATGCCCATTGACCCAATGATAGTCACATAATTTATTTTCATGATACCAATCAAGATAATGAATGCCTTAAAAATAATGCTTTGGTATAGGCTAACTAATTAGATTAGTGGTAGTAATCTTGTAAAATGTAGATTCAATAGGTTCTCTTAGGTCACTAAAGACACGATGTGCAGGCATGGTTCTCCTAGGAGGAGGGGTTTGCAATGGTAAAGGCTATTGTATTTGTTGTGTAAGTTTTGGTTTTTATGCTTGTGGTATTGGTTGGAGAGGTTGTTGGGTAAGAGTAAGCTGAAAAGGTGGTATGGATGATGTTTTCATAGTTTGCACATGATAGGATTTGGTTACTCCATTTCCCACAACATTCTTATTATGGTTGAATTGCTTCGATCTTTCTTGGTTATTGGCTTGTGTCATCTGTGTTATTTTTGCTTGAACAAGATTTTTTTGTTGGCCATTTACCTAATTCATAGAATTAAGTTTGATGAATCCTTTACTGATGAGCACCCACTCGATCAATAAACCTTTATCAATGATCTCTTTGAATGTATGTGCACATTTTAGTTCCAAATGGTAAGCTATCTCACTATGCAAATTTTTAGTAAACACAATGGCTAATTGTTTATCTGGTAAACTATGGGTGAAGCAGCTTGTAAGGGCTCTCCATCACTGTAAATAAATTTCAAAACTCTCACCAGTTTTTTAATTTTCTTGTGTTAAGTCCACTAATGAGATCTCATGCTCAAGATTATAGGAAAAGTGCTACACAAATTTATCAGAAAGATCATCAAAGTCCATTACTAAATTCTTGGGCAACTTTAAAAACCACTCCAAGGCTTGTTCAACCAAGCTTCTTGGAAATAATAGCAAAAGATATATGTTGTTATATGCCATTGGTTGACATGCGACAAAAAATTTGGTCAAATGGGCCTTAGGGTCACCTTTTATTTTTTATTTATCAAATATGGGTGGTTTATATCTTGAAGGAAAAGATATCTGAAAATACTCTATGTTGAATGGATAGGAATACATGCCATCTAATTTGAACTTTTTAGTCTGCTTTCTTACCTAAATAGTAACAATTGTATCCTTCATCTATTATAATTATTGGGATAGGAAACTAGAAGGGATATTGGTTTGAGGGAGAAAATTGGTTTGGGTAGATGGTTGGGAGGTCACAAGTGGGACACTTTGACTAGGGTATGATGGAGATACCTGTTGGGGTAAATTGGTTTGGCTAGGGAATGGACTGGGAATATGCATACATGGATTAGGATGTACATGAAATTACACATTTGGATGCATGATATTTTGGTTTGGGTTGGAAATAAAGGTTTGAATTGAAGGATTTTATGGTTGGGATGGAGAGATATAACTATACTATGCCTATTGTGGTTGAAAAGGGACATGTTGCCGACTAATCAAACCATGCTATTAAGTGGGAACTTATGGACCAAGACCTTATATCTAAATTTGTGGCACATTTTGAACAAATGGTTGTCTAGTAGGTACTTGAGAAACATGAGGACCTCCTTGTTGCAAGAATCCTTGTGAGGTAGTGAAAGCAGGTTATAGATTCAGTATCTGTCACTGACCAATATTTACATGTTGTTGACTAGTCATTGTTTGGTTTTGAATTGACATATTAGTCTACAACTAAAAAGGTATGTTCATCATTACCTGGTGAGGTGGACTATTAGTTTCCCTTGATTGAGGTGGAAATGCATTTATCCTCTGTTGTGTTGATACACTATATTGTGTCTATCGTTGTGGAATAATACTCACTACTTGTTGAGGGGGAGTAAGATTCATCACATTATGTCACTGAGGCATGACATTAGATGTTGTTTAATTACCTAATCCTATAGGTTATACACTTGAGGAAGTAGCTGGTTGAGCCTGGGGTGTAGAAACCCCTATTTCTTGGTATGATAATCTACTCATAGGATTAACTATAGGCACATGTTGTTGGCTAGTTGTTTGTGCATTAGTACCACTTTGATCAAGATTGGACACTATTTGCACATTATCCACTATGTTTGGCTCACTATTCTATGTAGAGGCCAAAGACACTTCTTCAATAATAGGCATATGCATCAAGTTATCTATTGAAGTAGTTTGTACAAATGGGTCAGAACTCAGATTCTCTTATCCAGTTAATTTTATCAACACTCCTATTAAAGGTACTAGGTCAATAAGAGGCTTACTCACCATGTTCATCTGATTGAAATCACATGCTAAGTTTAGGTAAATTTGATATGCTATTTTCATTTGGTTAAAGTAATCTTCCATGATATTTCTGCCTTGATTGGATATATTAGGGTCTTGATACATTGTTTGCACTAGAGACATAGGATTGATAGAAGAACCCTATTGATTGTAAATGATATTGTGGGGAACTCTTATTAGACTTGGTAAATTTTCATGGGGGAAGTCTACCAAAAACTTATCCCCTACCTCTATGGCTCTAACTAAAATCTCATATTTTTTCTCTAACAAATGTTTCTCAAACAAAAATGGATCATACATGGATGCCATATTAGTACGGTATGACTGTTGAAGAACTAACTCATCCACTGTGGGTATTGTATCTAGATATTGCATGGTTTTCTCTTGGTCCTGCTCTGAATAAGGTGGTGTGTTAACTAGATAGTTAGCTAAAAGATCTTGGCTTTACACCCTTGATTGAGTATTATAAGAGAGATAATAATCCATCTCATAAGTAATATTATCTACATAGGGGTCTTTCACCATTTCTTCATGTGTAACTACATTACTAATCCTTGGATTATACATGAGTCCACTACGAGTGTAGGAATACATGTTAGGATCCATAGTCAATGCTTTATGATAAAAGGTTAAAGAGTTATACAAACTCTAAAAAAGATAGAATCTAAAACAAATAACACTTTCAACTTGGTATAGATTTGTCAAAAAGATCAAAAGGTTTATGCAAAGATTTGTGAGGAAACAAGCTAGCATAAAATATCTAATGTTTCACTATTCACACAAAGATAAGAAAGTAAATGGATCAAAAATTGAAATGATAAACTCTAAGGTTAAAGTGTTTCAAATTAGTCTAATCTAGGAATTTAAAAGTTGCTAGGTCTTTTGGCCAAATGCGGTGTCAAAATCTAGGCTCAAACAAGGCATGTGCTATGACTATTGGCCAAACATCATCAAAAGCCAGACTTTAAAAATAGATGAAAGTTTTAATCTAACAGATTTGAAACACTTCTAACAAACACTAGGTATTCAATTCTTGGTCATGAATTTGATCAACTAGGTATAATGTATGAAATAAAAGGCACTTTAGCAATAGTTTATTTTCTCATAAATAATGGTATAAAACCTGGTTATTTTGACAAACAAGCTAGACAAAGGTGAAGAGTTATACTATTTTTTAGATAAAGGATCACATGTCTAATTTTGTAGATTTTTTTTTGGAATTCTATGTAAGAGGGTCCATGAAACAATATTTGAAGTGTTTTGGGCAGCATAAAGATGCTATACTAATCAAAAGGTGTGACAAAAAAAGTTTGTTTCAAAAACTCTCTAAGGTAAAGACATTTTTCCATAATTTTGACATCATAACATGACCATTCTTGACCAAAAATGTTGTGGTGTATAAACTCAAAGTGTAGTGTTTAGCACAAAATGGCTTAAGTCTATCAAGTTATGATAATGATTATGAGCCTTAAACAACCTTCAACCCAAATTGGAAATTAAACCTAAGTTCCCTCAAGTTTAGTGAAAATAGAGAACCAACTTAACACATCAACCCTATGAAATTGTAAAGGTGTAATTCTAAATCTAGATTATAAGTAAAGGACTTAAACAACTTTGGTAAAAGTCGACTCAATTGGGCAACATAATTGCACCAAAGTAGATGATATGACTCTCAATATTTTGATGAAATTTTGAACAAGGCAAATTGATGATCTCACATGGGTAGCATAACACCTATTTATTTAAATGAAAATTTGGACTATGTGTTTGGTTTTGGATTATTTGTATACAACAAGTTTTGACTTCAAACAAGACTTTAATCTAGGACAAGACCAAATAATTAATCACCCTTAGATCATAAACTGACAAGGTTGCTTGGTATTGTTGAAATCTATCAATATACATCATTTTAGAGGATTTTAAGTGTTCATCCAAAAGTAAATGCACATTATATAGTAAGTTTTTTACACCCCCCTTCTCTTGAGGCACACCTTGAACCAAAAATACTTCCATGACAAGTGGGGATTTGTCTAATATCTAACAAGTTTTCAAATGATCTAGGGGAATCAATTGAAAAGTAACTTTAATGCCAAATAATGCCAAATAAAATCATAGATTTTGGGTCTATATCACTTGGTTTGTTGCAAAAAGGTCTAGTCTTTTTTACAACCACTACATCATGTTGTTCGCTCAGTGTAGTGTGATGTCAAAGTGCTACTATGTCCCATGTGCAACTCCAAAGGAGCCAAATGAAGTCAATTTTAGGAGATGAAACCTTGAGTCAAAGATTCCCTAAAGAACTTACGAGAGGTGATGAAGTCCATCTCACAAGCCAAGATGTATAAAAATAAATAAATCATGAAATTAGAAAGAATTTAGGGTCATTTTCAAGATCACCCAATCTTTGATGAATTTTTGGGGAGTGCTCTAGATGAATTTATTTCTAAGCCTTGGAATGCGCTACTTGCAATAGGAATGCACTTTTGATTCCAAGGTTTCCCTATAGGGATCAAATGGAAGAGCATACATGCAACATTCATCTTTTTTCCAAACAAAAATTTGATTAAACAACTATTACAAATAAGAATTGACAAGTGTGTTCAATTTTAAACCCAAAATAAAATATTTGGTGGTGTTCCTTTGACCCCTTGGTCTTAGTTTCAAACTTTGAAAACATTCACCAAAAACATCTAAATTCTTTGTTAAACACCCAAAGCAAGGTTCCTAATTGATTTTTAAGCATGAAAAGGTGATTTAAACATGTTTTGAACAAATATCAAGCTTGGTCCTATAGAAAAAATGTTAGCATGTCCTTTAGCTTTGAAGCTTTTTTTAGATTGAAACAATGAACTTTGAAAAAGTAGCTCTCAGATCTATGTTTTTGGAAAAACATAGTGACTAACATCAGTTATTACCAATGAAATCAATTACTATGGCTAACCAAGATCTAATTGATGTTAGTTTTTCTAACCGATGTCAATTTTTCTAATCGATGTCTGTTAATCTATGTAACCAATGTCAGTTTTACTTGCCGATGTCAGTTACTGTGTAAAACTGTGGTAAGCAAAAATGGCAAAATAAAGTTAGAAAATCAATTTGCACAAGTTTTAAGAGCTCAAATAAATATTTTAGAGTTGTAAAATGATCTCCTTGAGGTGTGAGATGTGTCTAGTCCCACTGAGAATGCCATTATGTGATCTAGGAATTTAACTCAAGAGAGGACGGTTAGTATGGTGTTAGTTCCAAAATGAAAAAAATGAAATAAACACACTAATAGAATAACATGTCTAGGCCTAGACACTATGGAGAGCTTAGTTAATAAAAATTAATAAAACACACAACTAAAATGTAAAATAAACCTCTTTTACCTTCCTTAGATGCTCCAAAATGCTTGTTGTAGTGGCTTGCTTGGTTTGTGCTCATGAAGTCCTTGGCAATGGAAGCTTGAAAACCTCCATCTCTCCTTGGCATCTTTGTCTTATGGCTTGGATTGGATTGAAATAAATTTGGCATGGTAACACTAATTGCTCAAAGCTTTTGGAACCAATATTGCATTATAACTTTGCACTAAAATAGCTTAGAAATGATGTTGTGAGGCATCCTATTTATAGATTTTTGAGAATGTCTATAATCAACCTGAACTATCCATCCTGAGATTGAGATGTGTGGTTGAGGATTAATTCAATTTTTGGAATTAAGTTTTTAATTATCCTCATCATGAAATTGGAAGAAGGGGAAATTAAGAGGCATGGAGGGCATCATGGAAGGCATTGATGAGGCATGGAGGGCATGAATCTTGATATTTGTGGCATTTATGGCCTAGTGATGTCTTCCCAAGAAATGATGTCACTTGATGATGCAAATATTAAATATTCATTTCTAAAAATAAGTATTCAACAAGTTTCCATGGATTAATTAATTAGGCCTTGATTTGGGTTAATTAACTCTTAAGCATGATTAAGTACTTTGTGTACAAATTACTCAAATTAATCAGAATGTCTTGTTATTGGTCCAAAATTTGACTGGATTAGAATTGGAAGGTGATGTAAGATGCATTAGAAGTGTATTCCAATTTAGGATGTTTCCAACAACAAATAATAAACACACATATCTTGTGCAAGATATTTGATAGGAAAGATCAACCCAGAGCACTTAGGTACAAATTTAGCATTTTGACTCAGAATGATTTGATCAAAGTTAGTTGGCCCATAAATTAAATTGCCCCATTTACGGATACCCTAGCTAAAATCAGCACTTGAATATGTCATTTTCACATCATTTAGCATGTTTTAGTGTTTTTAGGCCAAATTGTGCATTTTAGGTGGAAATTGACCAAAACCCTGATTAGAGGTTATCGGTGGCTAGATTCAGGTATCTACAAAGGTTATCTTCCATAGCCACCCATATACCATTCACTTACCTCTTATTTCCCTTATTCCATTCTCTATAAATCAAGGGATTTTGAGCTTACTAGACACAACATGATCAAGACGTAATTTTATTAGCCAAAGTATGTTTAAATGAAGCATTCAAAAGGCTAATGTTCACTAAGCCCCACCTAAAATTGGTGATGTTTTTTGGTCTTTACAAATGAAAAGGAATCATGCTTATTTTCTTTCCCTTTTATTATTGACTATTGGAAACATACATCTCTTAATTCTCTAACATTCCACCTTTTCATAACCTCACCCCCAAACCAAACAAGGCCTCTATCTTGGAGATTCCTTCTCCATCTTGGAGAGTATTACTCTCCACCCTTTATTGACCCACTTTGTTCAATAAAAACCAACACTACCTTCAACCCAATGTAGACCATGTGGTATGTCAAATTAGGGATAATCATTTGAAAATGACCTCGACCTATTTGGGGAATTTCCTTCCCCGAGTTTTTTTTTGAGATTAGTCTTCTCCTTCTTCCTTCCTCTTTTAAAAATCATCCAATCAAAACCAAAACTATATACGACCTAAATTTTCTATTGGATCCTATGTCCATGGAATTATTTAGGTAACATTAATTTGCCTAGTACATTTGGAATCAGCTTGGCTGACCTCTTTCTAAACATACCTTTCACCCAACTATTGATCATTATCCTTATACCCACCTTTTACCATATACCATTTGGAGATATTATTTATCCATCCTTTTTTGACCTTTTTTGGAGACATCATTTCTCCATCTTTCCCACTTGGGAGACCTACATTTGGCCTAAAGTTTTTTTTGGACAATATGTCCAAGGAACTATGTAGGCAATGTTCACTTGCCTAATGCATCTAGAGTTAGCTCAGCCATCCCTTTATTTTCAACCATCAACCATTGAACATTATCCTTGAACCATTTCATTTGTCCAACTCAAAATTTGACCATTTTTAACCTAAACCATTCACATCTTTTATGATGACCTTGCCATGGTCTTTTTGACTGCATTGATGAACTTTACCATGTTGAACCTTCAAACATTTAAAAATTTTGCACTTAATGCATGACCAAAACATTGGATTCCTCCACAAGATCACTGTTGATTTTAGATACCCACACACAAGATCACTTCTAAATTTGGATACCCCCATAGACACTGATCCATTTTGCTTAAAAGGTTAACAAGTGTGCCCAACCATCATAATATGGTCATGTGGTCCATTGGTCACCTATCTTCTTAGCACTAAGCTTATTTTTACCAACATTGGCATCCTTAGTCTTTGTGTGATCTTGGATATCACATCTTTTTTGCATCTTATGTGCATGTTTGTGTTACAAATGCCCAAATTTGAACCACCCTCTTGTCACCCAATTTTATAATTAACCATAAACCATTCATCAAACCCTAACCTAATTTGACCCTTTCTCATCATCCCTTGATTTGAGGGGGAACTCCTCCCATACTTGGGGCAAACTAACCTTCAAAAAACCTTCAATCACATGATCTATTTTTGTTTTACAACTTGCAAATATAAGCCACATAATAAAAAGGGGAAAAATGTAGACACTAGAAAACCACACACTCAATTTTAGTCATCAAAGTGCCTTGAGCATCCCTTTTACACTGTATCATCAAAATGACCTATTTTTATCTAACCCATTCATCTAACTTATCCCAACTCACCTTGAGTCCCAGTTAGCTAAAGTTAACCAATTCAAATCACTCTTTCTAGCTAACACCCTTTTCCACCCTTAACCCTCTTCAAACTTAGTTTTGCTTGGAACTTCGACCATTGATAGTTAACGTAACCATTGATGGTTACCCTAACTATCAATGGTTAGGTCCACAAACTAGTAACACATCACCAACTATTCTTGAGATAAATAGGCACAAATTTAATAGTTTCCACCTGATCCATCTTCTAACACATCATGAATACCTCATAACTTATAATATTATCTTCTTACTCCATCACCTTTTTCTTATAAAAGGAAGTAAGTAAGATGAGAAAAGGATCCACAAATACATATCCAAATTCTACATTCAATCTATCTTAATATAGGTACTAAAGTCTTCCAAGCATTCAAAGGTTCTTCATGTAAGTTTCTCCACTAGCCACCAACCTGAACCTCTTGCAAATTTCTTCTATATTTATTTCAAGCACCATTATGCTACCAAAATCATTTCAAATTAGGTAAGCATTAGATTGCTTTCATTTATATTTCTTCATTCTACTTGGATATTCCTATTGGGATCTTAACTCTTTAAATCCTTCCTATCAGACCTTTGATCTCACCTAAGATCACTTATCTCTTCACCTTATCATTCTTAAGCCTTGAATAGACCTGTACCCTCAGCCATACTAGATCTCACATTGCTACCTATAAACTTTTCTGACATTCCCAATCCTAGTAGGTAACCATCAATGATTACCTAAATTATTGATGGTTTGCCTAACCATCGATGGTTACATATAACCATCGATGGTTATCCCTCTGATCCAAGATCCACATCTTTTCATCATTCAAACAACCCTTCATCTAACCTTACTTTTCCCATTTTTTTCATAGACCCAAACCAAACTAGACCAGAATAAAACATAACATTTATTTAGTGAATTAGCATCTCTTTTATTAGTTTATTATATATTTAGCTTACATTATCAAAGTATTCATATTTTTTGATTTTGTATATGCTTGCTTTCATTCATCTAATTCCAACATTAAATTGTTTTATAGGTGTGGATTGATTGCCTCCATAAATAACTCATGCTTTTTTGGATCTAGCCCTAGCTAGGCAATCCACCCTTCCTCCTTGTTTTGAGTGTTTTCTTATGCAGGTCATCTTCCCCTATCCAAATAAGAGTTCTCCACTTCATTTTGTTCATGCACACATTTTTACCAAGTTTTTTTACCATATCTATTTTACCTTTTTTCACAACTTTTATCTCTTTATCTCTTCTTAGTCATAAAAGTGAAAATTCTAGCATAAACAATTATGCTAGTGTTATTTAGTCCAAAAGGCATGGACCTATAGCAGAAGGTCCCCCATGGGGTAATGAAGGTAGTTTTTTGTTGATCTTCAAGGGAAATTATGATCTGATTATAGCCTAAGAATCCATCTATGAGAGATAACATCTCATGGATGATTGTAAAATTAACTAGTTGGTTAATACTTGGTAGAGGAAATTCATCTTTTGGGTAAGAAAGGTTTAGGTCATGAAATTCCACACAAATACATAGTACCCCTATGTCTTTGGTGATATGTATGATGTTAAAAACCCATTGGGGATAGTCAATGGGTTGAATTAAATTGATAGATAGGAGACATTGGAGCCTTTATTTGATGAGAAGGGCTATGCAAGGGTGCATTCATCAAAGTTTCTACCTAACAGGCTTAGCATCATAGTTGGTGAATATGTTATGGGTAGTAATAGAGGGGTTGATTCTTGACATGTTGCTATAAGATCAAGCAAATGCTATGATATTGTCTTGTAATAAGGAGGGGAAGTCTTGAAGCTCCTCAAAATTTAGTAATTGGCTAATTTTGAGGTCATCAAAAGTGCCTAAGTTATCTATGGTGGATTCATTCAACATGGTCAAAGTCTCAAGAGGTAGGGATTTGTGGATAGAGGAATTTAGGGTACCAAGAAAGGTGAAAATATAATCATGATCTTGACACAAAATGGTATTAATGGCAGGAGAGTCATCTCCTATCATCTCAGGATGGGTTATAGGTATGGTTAGGGTTACCCCATCCTTTTGATAAGTCAGGGGTCTAAGGTTGATCATGTTGATGAAAAAAATTAGGGGGGATGATATCAGAATCTTTAGTTGTTAACAGTGGAGTGGAAGGTGGGGATGAGATTTCCTTGTTAATGATGGTAATGGGAGGTTGGTTGGTTTACTATTTAGGTGGCATGAAATAGAGGCCATGCATTTTGTGAGATTTTTGAGTTTTTTATTGGAAGCAACTCATATAGGCCATGTTCATACTAACCTAAGCCAAATCCCTTCCAAGCACACCTGTAGAGGTATGTTTTGGAAAATTCTAGTTTATCTAGATAAGAGATGCTCAAAGTCAATGATCAAGGTGAAAAGGAGGTGGTAGAAGTTCCGAGGTGTTTATCAAGTCCCCTATAGATGAAATTGGTTTGATAAGATGAGGGTTAGAAAGGAATAATTTTTCCAATATTAGGTTCATAATTGGGTTAGTGGTCAAGTTTCCCATACTCTTGGGGAGTAGGGAAAGCATCAAGGGTGAGAGGGTGATACTCCCCCAATGAAAGACATTGGAAGGTTGATTCTAAAGGGTTTGTTATGGGGATTTATATGGAAGGGACAAAAGAGCTAGTGGATGTTTGGTTAGTATAAAAATATGGGGTTTCATCTATCATTAGTGAAGGTTTATTAGATAGGGGAAGGAAAACATAATTGGGTTAGTACATCATGTTATAGGATGTGAAAGGGCTTGGGTCACCTTGTATGGTAACAACTTGACCATTATGCTCAAATTTTATGCATCGATGTAGAGTGGATGGCACATAACCCATGGAATGGATCTAAGGGCATCCTAATAAGAGTTTAGGAAGGGTATAGGGTCTTAGTCAAATGTGAAGGATGATAGTTCCTAAAGTTGTGGCAATGGTATCATTGAATGATCAAAGTACTATAAAGGTTTTGGATATGATGTTCTTTGAAAAGTTGAGTTGGTCATAGGCATGGGAGGAGATAATGTTAATGTTGGATCTCCTATCAATCATGATCTTTTTTATGTAGGTCTGGTTGATATAGGCGATAATGAAAAGAGGAAGATTTGGGTCATCTAGATGGATGGAAGGTATTTACAAATCCTTAAAGGTAACAAGATTGGAAATGTGAAAAGATCTAATAAATGATGCTAAAGGTTGAGGGTCTTCTAGCCTAACCTCTATAGACTACAACACTTTTATAATTACTTGGAGATGGTGTGGTGAGGTGTTGATTAGTTCATACAAACTCATCTTCACCAGGGTGTAGTGAAGCTATTTTAGAACTACTTATTGGATTGATTTAGATGGATTGAGGTGAGAGGGTCCCAAGGTAGATACTTTAGGTTTTATCAAAGGTGAAGGTTCTTAGTGTTGGATATGTGGTTGAGTGGTTGAGGAGGGATATGTCCATGGAATGGACACCTTTACCTTACCCTTATCTTTTGGTTGAGCATATGATCACATGACCACATATATGGTATGGATTGGGGGAGGAGTTAGGATAGGTGATTACTTTGGTTCCTCTACACTCTAAGGTAAGAATGGAGGGGTAGGTAGGTTTTGGTCAATGATTTGTGGTTCTTAGGTTAGTGGTGGGCTTAGAAGAGGCTTATTAGATTACAATTCATCCTCGTGATACAAATTATGGACTAATGCTTGGAGAGCCTTTTAGTTCTTCATATCATGCCCTAGTGTCCTATGGTATGAACATACTAGTTTGCCATTATACCAAGTTGGTTTAGGACTCTATGGGTCAAATGACCTGATGGGAGGTAATATTAAGTAGGATGCTTATAATAAACTCTAAAGTATGGTTGAGTATAACTCTATTAAAGGTGGCAAGGGAATGGGAGTATTAGGTTTATTGGTTGGGGTAGGAGTGCTTTTAGGAGTAGGCTTAATGGTGGGAGTTTTGGGTGAGGGATATTTCTTGGTGAAGACTTTGGGTGTGGATAGCTTAGTAGTGGATGACTTGGAGGTAGAAGGTGTTGGGGTAGAGATATGAGGTATAGGCATTTTGATCATAGGAGGTAGGGTGAAGAGTGATGGTGTAACTAAGAGTGGTGGTTGGGTTTAAGCTTTTCTTGGGGTGGATGGCTTCCTTGATAAGGTAGAGGGGTGAGGTCCTAGAATAGAAGGAAAAGTGGAGAGAGGAGATAAAGTTTTGGTTTGTGGGATCTAGGGTGGTTTTGATTTCTTGGTTGATTTGGTTAAGGATTTGTTGTGTGGTAGGCTTGGTTGGAATGATGAGGGGTGACTTGGTTACTTTAGGTAGGGTATATAGAGATTATTTGGTTGGTAGAGGTCTCTAATGGTTTAGGTGTGATGGTGGTAGGTTTGTCAGTAGAGATAATAGGTTTGTTTGATAATGGTGTGATTAGGGGTTTTTGCCTAGTTGGGTAAGGAAGTTTGAGATGGTGCCAAAATATGGCATGATCCATGTTAGGTTGGGATAGGTATCCCAAGTTTTGGACCAACCAATAAAAATTTTTATGGATAGGTTTGATCTGCTCAGCATTGGTTTTCAAAGATAAGCCTGTGGGTGGAGAAAGGGGAGTGGGTATCTCATCCTTCATCTTAATCATAGGTTTTGAGGCTTGGGGTGGTATATCCTCAATGGGAAGAGTAGGTAGAATGATCTCTTCCTTATGGATGATTTATAAAGGGAGAATGGACTATTGTAGGATAGAATAAAAATGTGTGGTGGGAATGATTGTTTCCTCTGGTATGCCCTCCAAAGGGGTTGGTTGATTCACTATCTCAACAAGTGGAGGAAGGTGAAGAGTCATCTCATTTTTTTTAGTTTTCAAAGGAGAGGTTAGTGAACCTAATATCTAAATAAGTAAAGGATATGATAGGGTAGGTTAGGTAGTGATCTCCTTAATAATGAGTTTACTAAGCACTGTGTTAATAGTGTGTATCTTGTGGGAGGATTCTACTTTGTTTTCATTGTTGGTAGATGCAGCGTGGTTGGGAAATGGTTATCTAAAGATGTCAAGTGATTAGTTTTGGGGTGCATTTGGGTTAGCTAGTACAAGATCCCCTTTTTTAATCAGATTTTAGACAACATTCTTAAAGGTGTTGCATCTACTAACATCATGTCCAATGACATGGTGGAAGGCACACAATTCATTCTATTTATACCAAATAGGTGCAGGATGAGAAGAGTCAAATTATTTTGGAGGTTTGATTGGAGGAAGTTGGATAATGTTGGATTTTAATAATTTCTCCAAGACCTAAGTGTATGATTCCCCTAATAGAGTGAATTATCTTTGGTTGTTGTGGTTTGGATTCTTAGTATTTTGATTGGAGGAATTGGAAGAATTAGATTGATTAATAGTGGGTGGAATGAAAATCTTAAGGACAATTGCATTTATAGTTCCCTTGTTTTTTATTTGAGTGTTGTTTTGGTTTTTGGGTTTGGAGGATGAAGTTTCATTTGATTTGGAGGTGGATTTCTTATTTTTCAACTTTAGTTTTATCTCATCAATGAATCTATTTTCTAGTTTGTGGGACATGGTAAAAGCCTTGTTAAAGGTCTTGAATATCTAAACTCAAAAAATAGAGGAAATGTGTTTGGCACAAGCCCAAGAAAAGAGTTTAATAAACTCAGGTTGGGGTAGAGAGAAAGAGAGTTTGCTGATGATACTTCTCTAATGGGCTATGAAGTCAGCAATAGATTCATCATCAAATTTTTAGATGAAGTAGTTATAGCTGATGGATAATTTCTTAGAGATGTTTATAAAAAATTGATCTAAAAAAATTTGAGCTAGTTGGGCAAAAGAAAAGAGGGAGTTTTTTGTAAGAGCACTGTACCAATCTAGTGCCAGACTTGATAGAGACATGGGAAAGGTATGGATAAGAAGATCAACATCATAAGAAATCATATAAAATGAATGCCTAAATGATATTAGGTGCTATTGAGGGTCTTCCTTACTCTAAAAATTTGAAAATTTTGAAAGTTCCTATTGAGAAGGATATGATCAAATGGGAATGGATTGGTGAATTGGTTCATTAAAGATTTGGTCATATGATAAAATATTGTGGGATCCATAAATGAATGCCTCTAAAGTAGTCATTTTTTCCATTAACATTTTGATAAGTTGAGTTTGGGGTTGTGCACTCCTATAGTTGTAAGTTAGGCTATGTTGGGTCTGGGTAGGTATAACATATGGGTAGTTGGTAAGGGGTTGAGAAGCTACCAGATACTGGTACATGGTAATAGGTGGTTGAGATGATGCCACATATAAATATGTGGATATCATAAATTGAGTGGAAGGTAGAGGTACATACCCTTGTGGGTTAGGGATGTAACTCAGGTTATGTGCAATGGTCACTTGTTAAGACATTAACGTAGGTTGGGTAGGAGGCAAGGTTAGGTTAGTAGGTAGAGGGTAGGTGGTCACTTTGGTATTGATGGGTAGAAGGGTGGAAGGTATGGGAACAACCAAGTTCTAAAATGGAGTGGAGGTAGGTAGGTTGGAAGTGAGAGAAAAGGTGGTCGCACTAGTAGAGGGTGTTCTTATGATAAGGGAAGTACCATACCTAAAGGTTGGGTTGATCCTATGCTAGGAGTGTTATTAGTTGGGGAAGAAGGTGCTTGGGTATTTATTGGTTGATTGGGTTGGTTTTGAATGGTGGTATCAGTAGGGTTATTAGTAGAGGATGATGACTGGGTGACCAGAGGTTGGGTGGAGATGGTGGTAACATAAATTTCACCCATAAGGTGGGAAGGCATGCCATAAGGTGGGTCAATAGGTGGAACCAAAGTAGGGGTACGGTGAGAGATGGTGTTGAGGTAATGTTGAAGAGTTATTAGTTTTTATCCAAGAAGGAGATGAAATCCACATATCCTTGGGCAACCATTCGAGGGATGTTAGGACTAATACAAGGGTAGGGGGAACTATCTACATCTGAGATGAAATCCATAGATGAAGAAAAATATGGATGGTCAAGAGGTAGATCCTAGTTTGCTTGGTTCCTTAGTTATTGCCTAGTTAAAACCATTTAGAGAGGGGAAAGAAGAAGATACAAGCAATCTCACAACTCAAATAAAGAAAAGATAATAAAAAGTCAAGGAAAAGAAATAAACACTAAGGTAAATTAATCCTAAGATTTATTTGTCTCTCTTTTGGATTATTCCTTAATCTTTAAGAACTATGTGACTGAAATTGGCTTGTAGAGGGGGTACTAGAAAAGAAGTCTATGGTTGGTTTCAAGTTGTGTTTAGGATCTCAAAGGGATCTATATTATAAATCAGTACATGGCTTGATATTTGGGCCTACCCCCTTAATTCACACACTAAAATGATAAGGGTGTCAGGTGATTAGCCAAGATATATTGATTGCTATAGTTTATACTCAACCAAAGAGTTGAGTTAGTTCTCCCCTTGGTGATGAAATCCAAGTAAGATAGCTGGGAAAGGTGCCCGTTAGGTAATGAAATCCTAGTTGGGCCTTATGTCAATGTTTGATGCTTGTTTAGATATGAGTGGTTTGGTCTTGTGTGTGTGATAAGAGTGAAGCTACAATTGAATTACTTTTATTTAATTTAAACTATGTGAGCTAAACTTGCAAACAACTAATTTATGTAATTAATTTAAAGCCTAAAATGAAAATTTTATTTTGTTATATGAGTAGAGAGATAAGAAGAAGAAAGAACCTAGATGCAACTATGAACCCAAGAAAAGACTCAAGGGTCCCACTAGGCATGCCAAAATGTTTCAAAAAAAAATTTCTTATGTTCTTTGGAAGAAAGAGAAAAGAAACATGAGAAGCGTATGGTAGAAAAACTTGATATGTTGTGTGCATTGATCCAAATGAATGTAAATACTCCTCTTTAGCTTGGGATAAATGAAATGTAGATAATAAATAAATTAAAGAAATGGTCTTATTAGTTAGGTATTAGGGTGGATTGCCTAGCAATCTAGATCCAAGAAGCATGAGCTTATTTGGAGGCTATCAATCCACACTTTTAAACAATCAAGTTTTGAAAGACAAAGTACTTGCATAAATAATAGAAGATACTAAAATTAAGTACAAGAAGTGATTTATAAAAGAATAGATGAAATAGACTAATTATATCAATAAGTGGATCAATACTAATGTTAAATAGGCTGAGTATGGTTCAAAAAATAGGGTAGGGTTTAGTGATCAGGCATAGGGTCTAAAAATTGGATTTAGATAAGATCTGGTAGGTGGAAATAAATTGTTGTTATTTTATCACACAGTGATCATCGATGGTTGGGGTGGCCATCAAAAATCAAGGTAACCATCAATGGTTTAGGTAACCATTGATGGTTAGGATAGACCATCAATGGTTAGAGTGACCATCAATGATTACTATGGGTTAGGTCTGGGGTGAGAAAATTCTATTTATATGAGGTTACAAAATGAAATTTTGAGAGATGGGTTTGGGTTGGGTTTCTTAAGAAATAAAAATAAAGTAATTGAATGATTGAAAATAGATACTTAGCTTACTGGTTGTTGATTTGATGAATAATTGATGTGGTGGAGCCTAGAGTAATTTTGTTAGAGTAATGATACTTGGATATTGTTTGATGGATGACATTACTTTAGCTCTTTGTCATACTTAGAGGTTCATTGGGAGAATACTTGCAAAGGATAATGTTGATGCAATAGACTTTGGATTTTAATTTTGATCTCTTGATTCTGGATCCTTATTCACCCTCTCCTCCTCTATCTTTATAAGAAGGAAGGAGAGGTAAAATAATATGTTAACAAGAGGTCTAACTTGTTATCAAAATTTAGTTATTACATGCATGAGATCACACATAAATTAGACAGTATAATTATAAAAAATCAAGTTGAGTTGAAGTGGGTGTTTGATTGTTTAGGTGGTATAAACTTGACTATCAATGGTCAGGCCTAATTTTTGATGGTTAGGTTGACCATTTGCAGTCGAGGGTCTAAGGCTAAAGTTGGTAAAAAGGCTAGTGGGCTAGTTTAGCTAGTTAGCTAACTAACTTAGGGTTGTGGTCAAATGGTTGGGGGATCATCCCTATGAGGTCCTAAGGTGATCTATGGGTATTTTGACATCTAGAATTGTTGTGTATGGTTTTATAGTGTTTATAGTTAGGAATACCTATTGACCTCAAAACCTACAAAAATGACTCAAGAAGGGATTTTTAGGCCACTTTTCTATACAGTTTTAGCTCACACATGCCAATAATTTGATTTTTCACATGCCTAGGAGAGTAATAGAGGTAATAAAAGTGGTTTAGAGGTAATTTAAATCCATTTTGTGTTTTTGGATAGCTAATCTCTTCCAATGAGTTCTTAGAGAGGCTTTAATAGGGTTTTAGATGATCAATATTATTAAGGATTATTCAAAGAGAATAGATCCATGATATTCAAACTAATGACATTAGGTTTTAGTAGGAAGGGCCCACTAACATGTCTAATATTCATTCCATTCCATGCAACTTATCCTCCAAGTACTCACGTGAATAAATTAGGCCTCTTAGATAAAACAGTCTTATAAGAGAGTTTGAGGAAGCTAACTTGATATCATGGGTTATGAAAATGTTTTTTTGAGATGTGAGTACCTTATTGGGGTATATACCACCTATCTACATATTAAAAAGTGGTATCCTAAAGGTATTTACCTTTTCAAGTGATTGGAATTTGATTTAGGACTTGATAAGGGTTTGTGGATAGTCACATTGAGGTGACCCTAACATGCCTCATTAAGCACTTTATCCTTTTATTAGTGAGCTCAAAATTCATATAATGTTCATCCCACATATAACTCATTTTTTATATTCTCTATCTCTTCAAATCTCTTCAAAAAATATTAAGTTTATTCATTTTTACACATTCAAGTATGTAGGTTCACATTAGGCCTAGATTATAACTTTGAGATGGAAACCTCTTCAACAAGATTCTTAACATTTTGATGATATTTGAAAAAAATTGTAGACTTAATTCATTTTATTCTTTACCTTTTATAGGATTTATTATCCCTTGACCAACATCTTGAATGTGTTTCTATCCCTATATTGATTGTCACCAACATGTAGGTGACCATTTGGACTCCTAAACTATTAGGTTCAATAGAATGAGATTCCTTATACTAGTATAGTATCTTGATGATGAAAATAAGGGTGAAAATTTTTATAATATTATCAATACCCTTTGTAACCCCTTGTATTTCCATCTAACATTGTAAAACTAGTCCTTTCTTGAATTAGGCCTATGGCAAACTTGCATATGACCATTGGGCCTAAAACCCATTTTTTCTTGTTATATTCTCTTTGACATCATTTAACCCATTATAACCATAGATAAAATGTATTAAACTATTCAAATATATTTATATGCATTAAATGGATTCAAATTACCTTGGGTGTTCACTTGGAGCCTTCACAATCCTCTTCTTGGTTTCACAAAGTCCTTTTGGTATCTACTTCTCACATGCAATATTCATGTGTTTTCCCATATACATAATTAAAATTAAATGGATGCATATGATTATTTTAAATCAATATAAATTTATAGACTACTATGGGAGTGAGAAACCAATCCCATATTGGTTTCTCCAAAATAGAAAATAAGATCAATACTGACCTCTAAGTTTTTAATAGGCCTAGAGAAATTTTGCATAAAAAGTTAGTAGGCTATGATATATTATCAAGGAAAATCTCATTAAACATTATTTAAACTTATCCATGACCTATTTACTCCATTTTGGTTCTCACAACTTAGGTCTCATGCACACATATACCTTTTAAAATTGACTTTCTTGATAGTAGCCTATAGGTGTAGATTTAGGTTTCTTGACTATTCTAGTGTTCCATGTGAATTTCATGGCACTTAAATATTCTTAACTCTTATCTCGTGTTTTAACATATCCTATTATACTCTTAAAACTCTCATCCACTTACAAACCTTACTTAGCTCATCTTAACCTATAGGTAGACCCGTAGATGATTGTACCCTCTCATTAAAAGCATGCCACAATGTGTTGGCTCAAGAAGACCACCTTGGATGATGAATTTAAGTTGAGGAAGGATTAAAATAAGTGGGAAAAATTATGTGATACCATATTATATCTTCCTAGTTCATTTAAACCCTTTACTTTATCTTTCCATTACCTCAAGAAGGTCTACCTTGGACTGTAACATATAAGAACCCTTTCAAATGCATGATCTTCTCTATTTATTCACTATTTTAGATCCTTTGATGATTGGATAAGATATAAGGATTTTTACAAGATTAATAATGGGTTTTTATATATTTATTTAAGACCAATGGAGGTGAGAAGACACTCAAATGAACCAAAACCTACTTGTAGTCCTGATTGTGTCATGAAAACAATGAAAAAGGGTTCATTCCTTGTTAATGCTCATGCACACATGTTATATTTGATGAATTTGATGCCATGGAGGTAAATAAAATTTAAATATCACCAATGCATAATTTATATACTTAAATCAAACTAAAAAATGAATATTTGAAGAGAAAACTAAACTTGTGGAAAAAGAGAGGGCATTTTAATTGCTTAAACTCTTAACGATTGTTCATAAAGCTAAAGAACTTAATAAAAAAACTAATGCCAAAAAATGGAAGGTCATATGGGTCCCTATCTCTACCCAAGATATTTTGACCTAAATCTCTCTCTCTCTCTCTCTCTGCTCTAAGTACTAAGTGAAAACCATTTACCTCTTTCAGATTACCAAGAAACCTAGGAAACCTGATGGAGAAAAGGTGAAGGCTTTTGCATTGTTTAGATCTAAAACTCCTCTATATGCATGGATTCAAATCTTAAGAGACTAGGAGGTAACTTGAATAATATTGGACATTTAAAATCAATGGAAAACCTTTGTAAAATACCTCTAAAAGCTTATTTTCTTCAAGAATCTACCTATTCTGGCTTTTGAAATTGCTAGAGATAAATAACCAGGTGACCCTAAAGCTACTCTTGACCTATGTGTAAGTGTGAAAATGTGCCAAATCATTCATCATCCCTTTTAATCTATAATTTCCTCATTATATTTTGTTTAGATGTTATAAATGAATAATGGGTAGTTATAAAATTATCTCAATGTTATAAAAGTAGTTTTTAAGACACTTTGGGCAAGGTGTACGACTAAGTACACATGTCATGACATCACACAAATTTCAAATGAATTAAAAAACCTTTATTTCAATCCTAACATGACATTAAATCTTCATGTCCTTTGACAATAAATACTTGTACAAAAGTGACTAGAATCAAGCATAGGATAATGAAACCTCATCACCTTAATTTAATCAAACTTACCTTAAACTATGTTAAAAACCTTATAAAATATCAAGAAATGAATACTAGTTAAATAAATGAGTGTAATGAATTCACATTTTGACTAGGCCACCCTAGAAGACCCTAATTACCACTAGGAATAATACCATTCATTGTCAATCTCATGTAGTTATGAACAAGACAAGGACCTTCAAAGGCTATCAACAAATTCAAACAAGTCTATATAACAAGTTTTATTATGGTAGACAATTTTGGCTAACACCTCCCATGCATAATAAAATGCTGCAATAAATTCAAAATAAACCCTTAGCCCCCTTCATTTTGTCTATAGACATTAGAAACATATCTCTAATTATCACCTATGATGGGACTAAATATGCTACTATTTTACTTATATATTTTGGCTATATATATAAGGAATGGGTCCAAACTAATACCTTTGCCACTTGTAATCTTCTTTCCAAATCATTCACAAGAGAATTATTAGAATGGTATAACTAACTTCCCAAACATACCATTTTAAAATTAGATATAGTCACATAATTTCAACATAATGAGCTTCCTAGAAATAGCCTTAGCCATTTGATCAAATCTAAGCAACTTTCTAGCAAATCTACCCATGCTTTTATAAAATGATGGAAGTATCTATCTCACAAAGTGGACCATAACATAAGTGATGAAAATATCTTCAAACTCTTTGCTATTAACCTTAAATATTATCTTCAATATTAAGTTAGTATTATTTGTCCCCAAACCTTATAAGACACCTTTGATCAAGCAAAAAGGCAATATTTCCTTATGACTCAATTTGAACCTTATCATCATCCCATAAAGGAAATTTCCCAAACTTCAAATAATGTAGTCACCATTAACAATCCTCAATCCAACCCTCCTTATCTAAAAATATGAGTCACTAACTTAGATAATCAAACTCTATCCCAACCACCATTTAGTGTGTTATAACTGATAAGTTGTTATCGCCATCTAAACATTTTATCCAGACTACTCCTCCTCCATCATGGTACAATCCTAACAAATTTTGCTGGTTTCAAGCTAACATTGGTTGTTCTCATGATACATGTTGTGCCCTTCTAAAATTTATGGTTTCCATCATGTTGGAAGAATATTTTGATCATGATGCTATGATAAAGGTTCACCATAAAAATATCTTAAAGCCTCTCAACAAAATCAAAACTTTTTAAAATCTAAAAATAAAAAATTTAAAAAATACCCTAACTCCTTGGATCCCAATACACAACATTCTAATGAAAATACTTGTGTTATTTATGTTAATTATGACCATTATTACACCAATTCCCAATATGTAAATGTGACAAAGGTTAACTACTATCACAAGCCTACTCATAAAGACCATGTTACCAAACCTAAGAAGATATCTAAAAGGGAACAACTTCTTAAAGATACTAAAGCTAATCCTACTTCATATTCAGAATAAACCACTAATGATGAGATGATTCTACCTTTGGAGCCTCAAATTAATCCCCACATCATTATTAATAACATACTATCTATTCAAACTAAACATCATGATAGTTATTTGTCTAAATCACAATGGAATTTTCTAGATGATCTTATTTCTATGCCTCAAAAAATTCCCCTCACGGAATTAGTAATAACTTTTCCTTATCATCACAAGTTCCTTGTGTAAAAAATTTCATGACATCTTAGAACCCCTATATAATGATCTTGATATAAATATCTCGACCTCCAAAGGTCTCATAGATATGGAAATTCATGCGATAAAAACCATTTCTCCATCTTCTTCCTTTATGAAACCCTCCATAGAGTTTCTTGAAGAAGGCATGATTAATGATGAAATTATTTTTCAAGCTAATGACCCACCTCTCTTCATTAGAATTGGAATAAATAATACAATAATATATAAAGTCTTGGTGGAAAATGGCTTAGACATTACCGTTAATTCTCACAAGCTACTCCAAAAAATAGATATTCCAAATATAATCTTAAGGAAAATTGACTCACTTGATATGGATTTGATAAAACCACTCAAAATCATCTTGGTTGCATTTGGATCCCTCTCATTATTGGACCAAAAACTATACGCACCAATATTATGGTTTTATGTCTTCCATTATCTTATAACATGATATTAGGCTATCTATGGAACTATCGTATGAGAGATATCACATCTTCTAGTAGCCAATGCGCTAAATTCATTCATAATGGAAAATATTATAAGCTTGAGGAAGATCTCAAACCTTGGAGCATCCAACTTCCTAATCTTAAATCTCAATATCACATTCCCAATACTGATCATATCAGTAGTCCACCTCTTCCTAAGTTTGTCAACGTGCATTTTGATCTACATATTACTATTTTAGATTTTGATGATGATAAACTCAATGAACTACAAAATATTTACTATAACACATGATTACCTCCTTATATATCAGAATGGCTCCCTCCTTCTATTCTTCCACACTAGGTTATTCCTTTAATTGATGATGTTATTGATAGTCCTCCATTATGAAATGCCAATTAAGCCTCTTACATTTATGATGATTTTAATTGAAATTATTATTGGGTATGTAAAATATTTTAAGATCCTCTCACCATGTACTCTCACACTTTTAGTCACATGGGTGTCTCCACCTGATCAACCTAATTCTTATGCAGATAATATTTATCCATCTTATGATGATGCCTAAATTATTTCCCAATTCTAATCATAGGACTTGGATGTAATGCATTATTAAAAGACATTATCCAAAATGAATACATTCAATCAAGGTGTTCATGTAGTTCATATATTTTATGATTTTGAACCTAAAATTGAAGGTTGTGTCCCTCCTGCTAACCCACCCTTGATCGACACCCCATGGATTGTATAAAAAATTCTTAATCTTCCAATATCTAATGGCATCAACAAAAATGACACTATTCAACCAATTCTACCTAGTAATAAATATATTGGCCTATTAGATAATATTCACCAGGTACTTATCATATCTTAGACTATATCATACAACATGATAGATTTCAATATCCAAATTTAGACTAAAATGATCAAGTTTCATCCATGGTCAATATAGTTCTCTTGGACTCACTACCTATAATAAACTACATTAGCAAATCCGATATAGTTAAATATGTTTCTACTCATAATAATTGTATCAACCAAACTAATACCATTTAATTTAGTTATTTCCTTTATTGCATTATCCAAACTAATACGATTTAGTATAGCTCTCCCATGTTAGATTGTATTGTCTAAAAAGTTACCATCCATTCATATTCTTTACCTTCTACCTCATCTCTTGAAATTAATTTATATTCTAAGGCTATTGCTATAACATAAATACATACTAAGTTTGAAAACAAAGATAATTAACATATAGATCTTAAAATAGATGTCAAATACTATGGACCTTTATATACGCTTCCTAATGATGAAATTACATTATAATTAATCCATGATAGAGAGCCTCAACTTTTTTGCCAACATCACAACTTGGTAATTTTCAAAAAAAGGTTCCTTGCTTTAAGAATTTTGTTGATGCCATTGATACCAACACATATCCTATTTCTAAGGTTTTTCCATCTCCATATCACTTCTAAGATAGAAATACCATGATCATTAAGGAAATAGTTGAAATAAATTACATCACCATTTCCTCCCCTCTACCCATTATTGTCCCTAAGAAACTTTATGCTGAAGAAAAAGACAACTATAGTATATTTTGTTACAAATATCATGAAACATTTGCTTAGTCACATAAAGACATGCATGGTATTGACCCTAACATAGTTGTCCATAACATCATCATCTATCCTAATGTGAAACTGATGCATAAAAAAATGAAAGTTTCCTCTAAATATTTTGACCCTTTTTTTATAAATAAATCATCAAGATATTAGATTCCAAGTTAATCAAACCTATATATTAATAATAATGGGTATCGAACCTTGTTCACATTTACAAGAAAGTCACCATGGTCATTCACATCTATATCAAATTTCATAATCCAACTTAGCATGTCCTAAAGATAACATTAATTTACCATCAATTAATACCATTATTGATTCTAAAATTTGATATGTAATTCTATCTCTCATGAATGGTTTCTTAGGATATAATCAGATTCACATCACTCTTAAATATCAACATTAACTACTTTTACCACTAAATGGGAAATCTATTACTATATTTTTTAGAGGTACAAGCACGTAGAGGGGGGAGGGTGAATCAATTAGCATAGATAATCTAATTTAAAATCCAATTCCTTCAAGATCTTAATCATTAAATACATACATTCATGAGGCATACAAATCATTCATAGCAATGAACAAGAAAGACATTGCAAGATCAAACATATAACACATGACATACGTGGGAAACCCTCTTGGGGAATAAAACCCACTAGAACCTATAATTGGACTACTATCCTATAATAAAAAGAACCAATTCAGACCAAATTAAACTTATCAAGTAACTACCATCCCTTATTTAGTGAGACTATAATCCCACAAGGTGCTATGCAATAACAACTAGACCTTTATCAAGTTCCACCTTTTAAGGAGGCTTCAACCCCCTAGATGTTGAGCTAACACAATAAAACCTATTAACAAAACATCTCCTAATCATTTATTTCATACCAATCTGATGGAGATATAAATTATATCAACTTTATTCAACTTTTCACACTCAATGCATCCAAATCCACCTTTTGGATCATTATTCACTCTTCACTCATCCTCAACATGCAAGAACACTATTATGACATCAAAAATATGACCCATAGGTCATACACATAGTCCTCAATCTGATCTAATCATTAGATCATATACTAATGACTCTACCTCTCCTTTTCTCCACAACTTTCATATGCACACTCCTCATACAAGTATCTCACAAGTCTAGAAACCATCATATTTGGTTTCACTATTTATAGAGAAATCATGATCATCACCATCTTGGTTAGCTAACAAGCATGAATTAACCATTAAATAACCTATCTAATCAATACATAGCTCAATACCATCCGCATAGGTTGGCCATAACACCCATATGTAACCCTTAAGTAATAACCCCTTTCATTTAGGCCAAATTAGCCCTTATAGGTCTCATGAAGACCTATTCAATCCATTAGCACAACAATGGGAAAAATAAAAACATAGGACCACTTAAAAATGTGTAGGTCCACTATAAATTACCCTTTAGTAATCCTCAAAATATTATAGTCATCATTTCACTCTTTTGTACAAGCTCAATCAACTCAAACATTAGCCTTGTTCATAAGGACACCGTGAACAAACATACAGTCAACTTATTAAGCATTATTCATACTCAAGATAGATTAATCACATATCCAAAATGAACACATATGGTCCTCATGGAGTCTATAACACTCTCCAATATCTAAGTCATCATGAAACATCAAAACAACATCAACACAAACTCAATTATCCTTCTCGGGTCACTTATAGAACAAACACAAAAACACAGTCAATGTTAAACCTTTATAACTTTGACTGTACACACTTTAAGACATTTAAATATATATTTATAGATGCACCTTTGAGTCCTCTAAAAATTTTATTTTTAAACTATGAGAAAATTATATAGATCAAAAGTTATGGCCCAAAAACTAGACACTGGTCATTCCTTTGTTAAATTCAAATATTTGAATTCAAACGGTCACATTTAAACCTTGAATACCATGTCCTCATCTCATGCCCTCATTAATTATATAAATCATGAACCATTGATATTTTTATAACTTTAACACATAGTGTGACATTTCCTAAACTTTAAACTTTGAATAGTTTACCTCATCTCATGCAATCTTGATCACATACGCACCGTCGATCTCTTGTATGTAGCTCAGTATTTATTTGTGTTAAACATTCAACACCTTAAAAACATCTCACTAAATATACAAAATTTATATATTTATGTAGGAACATATGATCACCATTTATCCTTATAATAAGCTTGATCTTTATCTCTGCTCAACATTAAACAATGAACACTTCTCCTCATCTCACTGCTTCCTAACATCTTGGAACAAACATGCTCCGTTGATCCTTTTGTAAGGAACTCAATCTTTAACTTCATTTACCAATGAAAAATTTGACCCATTTGACTTAATATGCACCATATATATATATTTAATAACTCCCATAAACTTTTATAACTCCATCTGGTCCTGATCTTTAACATCGTGCAAAAATGACCAAGTATGGGGACCATTGCTTATCTGCTTGGAAGGCCAAATTTGGACCATAATAAATTTTGTTGTGCTAGACACATGATCTAAAATTTAGACCATATGATCTAATCACTTATGAAAATCTAACTATGTATCAAATTGATCCTAAAACCTTTGTATGTGTGAGATATAACTCCATTAATATGCTCACTCAAATTGTTTTTGCCACAGAGCCAACAATGTCAAGAACTTGTCTAGAAGGCCAAATTTGCACATACATATCTTTTGATGCACTTCATCGCATGACATAAAACTTATAAGAAATTAAATAGGCACAAAATTAAATAAACTCATGATAATTTTCTCCTCTCACCTTCACATGTGTGAAATATAAAAAAATCAAAATGCCTACTCATATTTTCTTGCCACATTATAAATTTGGATAAGGATGGAAAAACACTTTTGCACTGCCTAGGATTCCAAATTTTCACTTGCATATATTATGTTGTGATTCATCACATGACCTGAAACTTAGCACATATTAAATAGGAAAAAATGTGATCATGGACATATGAACAACTCCCCCTGACTCATCCACACATGGTAATGGTGATGTCAACAAATTTCCTATTCAGATTTTCTACCACTAGACCCAAAATGTCTAGATGGAAAAAATAATGAACCATTTGAATTCCACTCTCACACACAATCTCTAAAATCATTTTTGACCACTAATAGGACCAATTTCACATGATCAATACTTTAGACTCATTACTAATCAACTAAAACAATGCCAAAATCGAAGATCAACCAAACCAACTTCAAGGATACTAAGATAAGCACATTGCACACTTTGTCATTATCACATAGACTACCAAGACACTTCATCCACTCACTTGGACACCTCAATTACATCACCATTAAATCATTGACAATTATCTAAGAATCTCCCCCTTTGTCATTGATGTCAATACCCATCCATATACATCTCACTTTCCTTCTCTCTCTTCAAACACTCTCACAACAGGTACTTTCTCCCCCTTTGACACAATGAAAAATTAGGCATAAAATAATATTGATGACATAAAAATACCACCAATAGGAGAGGGCCATATTAAAAATATGATACAAACTCCCCCTTACCTTAATCCTACCTCTTCTTACCTTAACACCTTCCTCTTGCTCCATGTAAATACTCTCTTCAATCAAGCACTGCAACCAATGAAGAAAGAACACATAAAAATACTAAAATATGATGGAACTCATCAAGAGACATTTGAGAGGGACTCCCCATAATATTTTTGAGCCATTTCACCTTTTGATAATCTTTAGACCTCCACACACCATGAAGAACCACCATACATGCTTACTAGCCTTCTCTCTCAAGCTACCTCAAGGACCACCAATAGAACTTCATTCTACTCACCAAATAGGAAAAATACTCTAAAACAACCTGATAACTCTCCTTGAAACATACATACCTTTATATTTTGGAAACACTAAGAAAAAGCAACAAATCTTCATACTAGGCCTATTTAGACTCTTATAACCTTACTTGGAACTTGTAGATCCTAAATTTTTTAGTAGACACATCTTCATGACCTAAAAAATTATATTTATATCACTCTCATATGCCCCTTCAAGCACACCAATTTAAAACACCTAAAACATATTCTACAATATACTTTATTCATAAACCAACTTACCAATTAGGCCTCCATCTTGACAAAAATATGAATAACTTGAAAACCACAAACCTTCAAATCTCTGTGAAGCTTGATTTGAAAACCCTTATGGACCATTTAGCCTATTAAGAATCCTTAGACCTAAAATCATAAGGCAAACTTGTAAGGATCTTGATATTTAATATATGCATAAATACCCTTAAGGTAGGGAAACACCATATAATACTCCTTTAGGAAGGAATAACTCCACAATGTCTCTTCGAGGGGACAACCTCCAATATTCTCTTACAATAGAAGACTCAATGCTTACTTGATATATTTACCATGATATTCATCTCCTATATATATACATCTATCTAACCCATGGATGGGTAACCTCCTAATCCAATGTAGGCCGACCATTACCCAATGTACTACTTCCATAAGTTACTCTATTATTATCCTAATATATTGTACCCATATAACTAACTAAGGGGATGTGTGCCACATGTCGGCATCTCCATCAACCCATATATCATATCCCTAGGTACATAACATTACTTCCCTCCTTGACATGTTTTGTCCCTGAAACATAGGAAGAAAACAAATAATGAGTGTGCTTCAAATCATTGCACACTTGTCTCCAATCTCAATCATCTATCCATACATATGTGATCTTGGTAGGTGATAGCTCTCCAAGCTTGTTTCCAAATTCCATTGTGATCCTCTGATTTCGTTCATGATCATAATTAGATTGCTTTGGTGTCTAAGCATAATTATTCCTCTTTTTATTCCATGTACCATATTCTACTGCGCTACTCTGATTCCAACCATGACCATAGTAGTTATTATTCCATGCATAGCCATAGTGATTTCCCCATTCATTCCATGTGCCATAGTATTTTTTATTTGGATTCCATGCATATCAAAAATGATTGGAAATTTAATTTCTTGTATAGATAAAATGATTTTTGTTATGACACTTCCTCACCTGGTTCCATGATTGTTTCCTCTCATGATGATGTGGGTGTCTATATACCTCAACCTTTTACAATACTTTGACATTATCCACCCTTACTTCTACCTCTTCTACCTTTTCCTTATTTTTCTCTTGAGTAGATGAAGTGTTAATTTGTAGTATGTCTTTATCTATATCATCTAAATCTTTATCATGGTCTTCATCACCTATTTAAATCTCATCCTCATGATCTACCTGCATTATTATTGGTGCCTTTTTCACTATGATATCTTGTAAAGTGATGATCTTTTTCCTATACCAAAACTTCATGAACCTTTTTTGAATATTAATATTCATTGTTCCTAGAGTCTCTAACCATGGTTATCCAAGAACTATATCCATATCATCCATATCCAAAGCATAAAAATCTGAATGCAAAACATATTTTTCCATAATGAGCTTTAGATCTTCAAACATTGAAATATTCTTACCATCTACTTGAACCTCTTTGATATTCTTTGCTTGAACATGTAGATGCTTGGACACATTCATGTTGATGAAGTTATACTTACTATTAGGGTTTATGGACACAATAACCCTTTTCTTTTGAATGCATCCATGAAATTGAAAAATTGACTCAGATTTCTTTGGAGCCAAATAATTTGAACCTTTATCATCCAATTCTTCTTCTTCTTCATCATCTGCTTCTTCTTCTTGTTCTTCTGCTGATTCTTCTATTTCTTCTTCTTATTTTTATACTTCTTCTTCTTCTACTTCTTCTTATTTTTATACTTCTTATTTTATATCCCAACGATCTAAAAAGATCTGTTTCATTTCATTCCATGAAGAAAACCTTTCTATATAGCTCAATTAATCAAACCAATGTAGTGCAGGCCCAGACAAAAAAGGAATTAATTATCTTTGCCCAAAAGTTTTTCTAAAATTATTCTCCAAAAGGAGCCACCATTCTCTAGCATCAATATCATCTTCCCCTAAAAATGTTTGCAACTCCATGATCCACAAAAAAAATTAAGGTTCATGAAACCCTAAAATGTCAAAAATGATCCATAAAATCGCAACAAATCACTTCAAACAACTCAATTTTTTTAAAATTTTGACTGTACTTCTCTTATATCTTCGTACATCTCCAGTAAAAATTTTGAATAAAAATTCATTATATTTAGGAAGATATAACAAAATTATTATAAACCCTAAAATAGCAATAACTCCCTCAAAACGAATAAAAAAATCTCAATTTTTTTACTGTGACTTATTTGAAATATTATCCATATCCAGTAAAAAATTTGTGAAAAAATTATCAACCAATCAAAATTTATTGATGATTCAAAAAAAAACTAGGGTTTCGCTCCACAAATTGCCCAAATCGAAGCTTTGATACCACTTGTAAGGATCTTGATATTCAATATATGCAAAAATACCCTTAAGGTAGGGAAACACCATATAATACTACTTTAGGAAGGAATAACTCCACAATGTCTCTTCAAGGGGACAACCTCCAATATTCTCTTACAATAGAAGACTCAATGCTTACTTGATATATTTACCATGATATTCATCTCCTATATATATACATCTATCTAACCCATGGATGGGTAACCTCCTAATCCAATGTAGGCTGACCATTACCCAATGTACTACTTCTACAAGTTACTCTATTATCCTAATATATTGTACCCATATAACTAACTAAGGGGATGTGTGCCACATGTCGACATCTCCATCAACCCATATATCATATCCCTAGGTACATAACAAAACTACTTTTATAGCATAACCCAAAACCCTAGAATCTTAAAATAAACAAGGTCAACAAACCTCCTTATGGTCAATGCACACCTTTGAATCTTCTTGCACACTTGGAGATAACCATCACACACTTATAGACCAAAAATTAAGCCTTCATACCTTTGGGAACCCATACATCCTATAACCCATTTTAGGACCTACATACTCTTAAACACAAACTAGGAAACCCAAGAGTAAAAAAAAATCTCTAATTTGACTTCAACATACCTTCATACCATAAAATCACTTGGAGTAAGCTAGAATAAGGTCAACAAACCTTTATATGAAAAAAATATCCTCTTGAAAAATCAAAGAACCTCTTTTACCACTTGAAAACCTTTAATTTGACCTTACAAACTGACCATATACATCTATGACATCATTCTGATATCACCATAACATATCTTCCAACTAGACATACATGTTCTAACTAAAAACACTCATCTGTAGCCTTCTAGGACCATCTAAAGAACACCATATAACACTTGCTTCTCCACTAAAAGGATTATCTTAAGAAGAATATATAAAGACATCATTTACACAATAATGCTCTAAAATAAAGTGAATCCAAGAGTGCCCCACATCCCTTTAGTAACCACTGGAATACTCTTATAGCTATAAGATTTCTTGCTTTTGTTATTATTCTTCTTAGTCTGAACTATGACAACTGGTTCCTTTTCTAAATCACTCTCCTTCTTTTCTAGGATTGTATTGACAATAAATGAAGACAAAATAGATTCATGACATACCTTTTCATTTGAATAATCTACCTTGTAGTTAGTCTCCTCATCACTAGGCATTGAAAATTGATGTTCTTTGTATGATACATGCTAAATAATGGTAGGATGTTCACTTGGATCCATACACATCTCAAAACTAGCCTCAACTAGTACCTTGGTCTTCTCCTTGAGCTTGGTCTCTTCATTCACAACATGAGAAGATAATGACAACCCTTGGCACTCTTCACATTCTATAACATTCTCCACCATATCAAAAAAATTAATTGGATCAATAGACCCATCATGACTCATACTTACCACCTTTGGTTTCCATGAGTTAACTTACCTTCTACCTTGCACTCTAGGAGCCTAATTGAAATATTTTTGACTTAATGACCTTTTCTTGTAAAACCCAGTAATGTGAAAATCTTCTCATAGTTTTAGAAAATAATAATACTTGATGGAAACATAGTTTGTCTTACCGTGTTTAGATATAAACTTATAATGTGTCCTTTGTCATGACAAACAAAACAACCTCCTCTTTTTGAAGAGGACTCACCTTGTCTAATCAGATAATGATTTTCAAAGTGTCTAATATCAAGATACTTGAAACACTTAAATTTTTTCACACTTTTTGACTGATGACCCCCATCATTGTTCCATGCAAACTCATTTATAACATGTCTCTTTCATTCTCTAGATTTATGCCCAAATTGATACATGTGAAATAATAACCATTGAATCTTGTATACCTCATGGTATTTGGCCATCTAATCTAATTTATCTTTATTCTTCCAGTACCTTCATTCCTTATCTGATGATTTATCTTTAAAGTTTGATTTCCTTGTTCACATTAGTCTTCATCTTGTCTTGAGTTACATTCATTTGTTCTTCTTCATATCCAAGACTAGTTGTATCATTAACAAGCTTTTAACCACTTAGAATATTTTCTATATCACTTGTGCTCTTTTCAAATATCACAAATGACTTCACCTTACAAGATGCCTTCTCTAACTTAGATTTTTAATGACTCATTTTCAATAACATACATTGAGCATTCATCTTCTTTGGCTTTCAGGCTTATAGATAGGATTTTCAATTGATAACTAAGATGCTTGACCATATTTTCATGATCCTTGGTATCTTCATTCATTCTTGATTTATACACACTGAATTTATCCTCATAGTCTTTTATTTTGACTTCATTTATTGTTAATCTTCTTCTCAATATTTAGTTCTTAAAGAGAATTTGTTAATGCAGTCTCATAGTCCACCTCATCTTCATCAACATCTGAATCATTTCAAGTTGACTCCTTTTGATGTGAGCAACTTCCTTCCTCATCCATAAACATGAATTCATCTTCAATAGGACCATAATATTCATGATCACACTTTGAGTCACTATCTTCACTCTAATCTGATGAGCTACAATCTTTATTGGTGTAGAGACTCTTCTTGTTTTTGAATAACTTCTTCTTATTGTCATACTTTCTAAAAACTTTTTTCCTCTTATCAGACTCGTATGTCTTCTTGTCTTCATATTGGTCTTCATCATAATGTACTTTTTATAAAAATGACCTATCTCTCCATAATTGAAGCATTTGAAGGGTAGTTTACCCTTATATTTTCTTAAACCTATTTTCAATTTCCTTGTAAACAAAGTAATCAGTTCATCCTCATAAATATTAGAAATGTCATCCTCCTTAGGTTTCTTACCTTAGAAATTATTCTTAGGCTTTATATCTATCTTGAATGTTATTTCCTTCTTTAGTGGTATATCATCATTCTACCTCATCTCATAGGTAGTAAGGATGCCATGTAATTCATCTAACTTCAACTAAGTAAGATCATGAATTTCTTTTACAGTAGATACTTTAGGATCAAAATTGAGAGAGAGGGACCTTAATACATTTTGAACTATAAAATATTCTTCAAGGTTCTCTCCATGACCTCTAATGATGTTCACAATCTCATCAACTCTCTAAAAAAAGGATGCCATGGAATCTTCTTCCTTCATCTTGAGACTTTCAAATTTCCTTCTATGAGTCTATAACTTAGCAATCTTGAACTTTGTATCACCTTCATAAATTAGCTGCATGTTATCCCATATCTCTTTATCATATTTAAAATGGAATACCTTAGTGTAGTCAATATTTTAAAAACCACAAGTGATAGCATTCATTGCCTTAGAATTATTTTTAAATAGCTTCTTCTCTACAACACTAGATGGAGGAGTAGTAGGAGTAACATAACCATCCACAAAATATTTCCATACATCAAACCTTAGGGACTTAATGTATGTCCTCATCCTTGCACTCTAAATAAAATAATTGGATCCATTGAAAATTGGTGCTTGATTATTAGAGAAACCTCCTCTATGACTACCCATATTGTACCTTGGATCACTTTCAAACTGTCAAGCCTTTACCAAAGGACCTTCTCTAATACAAATGATTAGAGGTACAATCACTAAGAGGGGAGGGGTAAATTAGTGAGCCTAAATAATCCAATTTTGATTCTAATTCCTTCAATTTATTAATCATTCAATACATACATTCATGAGGCATACACATCATTAATATCAATCAACAAGAAAGATAATGCAATATCAAGCACATAACACATGACATACATGGAAAATCCTCTTGGGGAATAAAACCCACTAGAACCTATAATTGGAATAATATCCTATAATAACAAAAACTAATTTATACCAAATATAATTGATCAAGGAATTACCATCCCTTATTTAGTGAGACTACAATCCCACAAGGTGGTACAACACCTATCTAGCTGAGCTACAATAAAAACTAGACCTTTAGAAAGTCCCACCTTGTAAGGAGGTTACAACCCCCTATATGTTGAGCTACCATAACAACACCTATAAACATAACATCTCTTGATCACTGATTGCTTGAAAATATTATGGAGATATATAATATATCATCTTTATTCAAATATTCACACTCAATGCATCTAAAGCCACCTTTTGGATCATTCTTCACTCTTCTCTCATCCTCAACATGCAAGAGCACTATTTTTGACTTCAAAAACATGACACGTGAGTCATAGACATAGTCCTCAATATGATCTACTCATTAACTCATCTATTAGGCACTCTACCTCTCCACTCCATAACTTTCATATGCATGCTCCTCATACAAGTCTCTCACAAGTCTTGAAACCATCATATTTTGTTTCACTATTTATAGAAAAATCATGATCATCACCATCTTAATTAGATAATAGGCACACATTAACCCTTAATACATTTAAATAATCAAGACATAGCTCAATACCATCCACATAGGTTGGCCATAGCACCCATAGGTCACCCTTAAGTAACAACCCCTTTCATTTAGGCCAAATTAGTACTTATAGATCTCATGAAGACTTATTCACTCTATTAGCACAACAATGAGCAAAATAAAAACTTAGGACCACTTCCAAATGCATAGGTCCACTATGCATGACCCATTAGTCATACTCAAAATCTTAAAACCATCACTATACTCTTTTGTGCAAGTTCAATTAACTCAAACATTAGCTTTGTTCATAAGGACACCATGAATGAACATACAGTCAACTTCTTAAGCATTGTTTATACTCGAGATAAATTTATCACATCTCCAAAATGCACATAGATGGTACTTATGGATTATAAAACACTTTCCAATAGTTAATTCATCATGAAACATCGAAACAACATCAATACAAGCTCAATTATCCTTCTTGGGTCACTTGCAGAATGAACATGAAAACACAATAAACTTTAAACCTTCATAACATTGATTATATACACTTTCAAACCTTTAAATATATATTTATATATGTGCCTTGGAGTCTCTACAAATTCACTTTTTACACCATGAGCAAATTATACATAGATTAAAAGTTATGGCCCAAAAACTAGACACTGGTCATTCCTTTATTAAATTCAAATATTAGAATTCAAACAGCTACAATTAATCCTCAAACACCATGTTCTCATCTCGTGTCCTCACTGCTTAGAGAAATCATGTACCATTAATATTGATCAAACTCTAACACATAGTGTACCACTACTTACATTTTAAACTTTGAATAGTTGATCTCATCTCATGCAATCTTGAAATCTTGACCACATATGCACCATCGATCTCCTATATGTAGCTTGGTCTTTATCTATGTTAAACATTGAACACTTTGAAAAAATCTCACTCAATACACACTATTGATCTATATATGTATGAACATCCACCTATTATTTATCCTTGGAAAAAACTTGATATTTATCTCTACTCAATGTTAAACATTGAACACTTGTCCTCATCTCACTGCTTCTTGACATCTGGGAACAAACACGCTCCATTGATCCTTTTGTAAGAAACTCAATCTTTAGCTTCATTAACCAATACAAACTTTGACCAATTTGAATTAACTCACACCATATATATATATATATATATATATATATATATATATATATATATATATATATATATATATATATATATATATATATATATATATATATATATATATATATATATATATATATATATATATGAACTCCTTTGAATTATTGGATCTCCATCTAGTCCTAATCTTTAACATCATGAAAAAATGACTATGTGGGCTGTTGCTTATCTTCTTGGAGGGCCAACTTTGGACCACAATAAATTTTATTGTGCTTAGATGCATGATCTAAAATTTAGACCATATGATATATTCATATAAGAGAAGCCAACCATGTGTAAAAATGATCCTCAAACCTTCACACATGTGAGATATAACTCTATTAATCTGCTCACTTAGATTTTTTTGCCACAGAGCCAACAATGTCAAACCTGTCTAGAAGGCCAAATTTGCACATGCATATCTTTTGATTCACTTCATTTCATGACCTAAAAATTATCAAAAATTAACTAGGCACAAAACTTAAGAAACCCATATGATCATTTTGTCTTCATACCTTTACACATACAAATTATAAAATCATCAAAATGCCTACTCAATTTTTCTTCCACATTGTAAATTTGGCTAAGTATGGAAAAACACTGTCACACTACCTGGGAGCCCAAATTTTCACTTGCATATATTATGTTGTGCTTCATCACATGACCTAAAATTTAGTAGATATAAATTAACAATATATGTGATCACAACCATATGACCAAATCCCCCTAACTCATCCACACGTGTCAATAAAATGCCTACTCAGATTTTCTACCACTAGACCCAAAATGTCTAGATGAAAACAATGATGAATTATGTGAATTAAAATCATGCACATATCTATCCAATCATCCTTTACCATTGATAGGAATCCTTACACATGTTCAATACTTCATACTCATCCCTAATCAACTCAAACCATGCCAAAACTGAAGATCAACCAATCTAATTTCAAGCATACTAGGACAAGCACATTGCATGCTTTATCATTGTCACATATAATACCAAGACACTTCATCTACTCACTTGGAAACCTCCATGACATCACCATGACATCATTTACAATTCACCAACAATGTTAAGATTCCCTTTAGCCTTAAAACACTAGTGGTACTTACCAACATGCAATGACCCATATATTTCATGATATCATCCATAAAGTAGTCAAAACATGTGGATGATCTTATTAATAAATATAATCATTGTGAAAATCATCTTCACAACCTTGGTATCATCTATGATTGAATTTTTAAATACAAATTAGACTTAATCCTCACAAGTGTGTTTTTGGCATCAATTCCAAGAAAATGTTAGGATTTATAGTTTCTTTACATGGTATTGACATAGATACTCCTAAAATTAAGGCCATTGTCAACATGCTTATCCCTCGCTTTATTATAGGCATTTTTAACTATCTTGGGAAACTTGGGGTAATTTGAAAATTTATCCCTAAAATGGATTATTGTATTTATTTAGTATACTTGATTATAAAAAAGGGTTTTACTCCTGAATATATTGATGCATGTCAAAAATATTTTAATCATATAAAAGATCATTACTTCATCATCCTATTCTTGACCACCTTTCAATGATCACCCACTCATATTTTACAACTCATATACCACCATATCAGTTGGGGTAAGGCTTACCCAACAAGATGAATTTGGTAGATAATATGCCATATAATACATCATCAATTGTGCCCTAATATATTATGAGGCCCATTACATAAAAGTGGAATGTGACTATCTCTCCATCTATTTTGTAATTGATAAATCTTCAATACTATATGATTTATCAAAAAACTTATGTCATTATCCATTTTGATCCCTTCATCACTTATTATCTAAAGATTTCTTACATAGGGATAGAATTGGCAAACTAATGGCAATCTTAATGGAATGTGACTTAAGAATTATTATGAAAAAATCAATCAAAGGCCAAGTGATCACCGATGAAATTACCACCACACCTACACCAAATAATAACCATATTCAAGATACTTTTATTTCCAAATAAATTATTTTCATTAAAGGTATTCACTAAGTTATCTCTCTTAAAGATTATTTTGAAAGTTTCACTATTGATCTTGAGGCACATACTCTTGAAGAAATGAAAATTTCCACCTTAAAAACTAAACCCAAAGTCATCATAAGATAACTACTAGAAGTTAAAATCAAATTACATGAAGAAACTTGGACACTTCACTTTAAAGGATTCAAATGCCTTCAAAGAATTAGGGTAGGATGTGTCTTAACCAACCCTCAAGGTAAAACCATACCCCTCACTTTTTGATTAAAATTTAAAGTCATAAATAATAAGATTAATATGAAGCCCTCACCTTTAGGATGCAAGAAAACATTAACATAAACATCCCATACTTACATGTATTAGGAAATTCACAACTTATATGTTTTTAAGATAGATATAAATATCAATGAAAAAGTGAAAAATATTATTGCAGATCATTAAATTGCTTCCACCTTGCTAAGAAATTTGCATATTTTACTATTGAATCGATTCCATGAGAATAAAATTATATAAATGATTCTCTTACTTTGTCAGCCTCTCTTTTTTTCCCTCATCAAAAAATTCATGATTCAAAATTTCTCATCCACATAAGGAAGTCACATTCTAGTTTATAATCATCTTATTTTCCACATCAATGCCTTCACTACTCCATAAAACTCATGGTATAAAGACATAATCCAATTTATTTAATATCATACCTATCCTCAAGAGGTTGATTCTCATGAAAATACCTGAGTTCACAAGTAATCTCACAAATACATCCTTAGACATGATATATATTATTACCATAATGCCAAAGGTACCTTGGTTCATTGTGTTATTGAAGATTAAGTTTATTCTCTCCTTGAGTAAGCATATGGGGGAATATATGGTGGTCGCTATATAGGACATGCTATAGCCCATAAATGCCTATGCATGGGATTTTTTGGCCTACTCTTGAAAAATATTCCATGACATTCGCTTAAAACTATAATCCTTACCAACTTCATGATGATCTCATTCACTCCCCTCCATTTGAGCTTCAAATCTTAGATTCTCCTTGGCCATTTTATATGTGGGGATTAGATCTCATTATCAAAGTACCTAGATCATATGTTGGCCATATCTTCATCATTATTGCCACCAAATACTTTGCCAAGTGGTTTAGAGTTATGCCCCTTGTAAACATTTCCAAAATCACTATCTCCAAATTCATTCTTAATCAAATTATATGTCATTTTAGCATTCCTCAACCATCATATATGATAATGATGGGAATTTTAAAAACAAATACATAAAATAGATACACACCAAATTCAAAATCATGTAAAAATTTTCCATACCCTATCACCTTCAGTGTAATGGTCAAGTTGGATCTATCAAAAAAATACTTAAAAAAATATTACAAAAGACCATAAGGTATTCTCATTCTGATTGGCACCTTAAGCTTTACCATACACTTTGGGCTTATCACACCAATATTTGTATTGTCATTGGGTTAACTCCATTCTCTTTAGTTTATGTCTTCGAAGCCATCTTACCATTAGAAGTCATGTTATCCTCCTTATGCATCTCTCTTTATGGCATCATTCCTGATGAAGAGCTTCATGAAGCCTATCTTCACACCTTAGATCTTTTTAATGAGAGACATATGGGTGATTTACAACATAAATGCCAATATAAATCTCACGTATCTAAAAAACATAACAAGAAAGTCAAAGTATGTAAATTTGATGTTAGAAACTTAGTGATAAAGATAAATTATGTTGATGATTAATTTTTTTTATGTTAAAGAATCATCCCTTTTGCTATTATAAAGGCTAAATTATAATATTACTAGTTTAATAGTTTAGTCTAAAAGATCAAAAGAGATCTAAAAGATGAGTAAAGGGGTTTTTAAATGATCTAGGATAATAATAAGTATGCCAAATGCTTAATAATAATTTATTATTAATTTAGAAATCAAATATTCTCTTTGAAAGAAGGAAACATATATGATCATGTAATCAATATTATCTAATAGAGAATACCTATGAATTAGATAAACTCTTGAAGGAAAGATTTTTGTTCCTTATGAATATTTATGAATTAATAACTATATAATAATTTTATGCTTGACTCAAAAAAGGTCCAATGGAAAAAAAAACAAAAAGAGTGAATAGATACAAAAAAAATATTGAAATGATAATCAAATAAAGAGACATATATAACAACTAACATTCTAAAGAGATCTAAAACCTAAATCTAAGAAAGACAAGAAAATAAACAACAAGAAAAATAGTACTACTCTAATGTAATAAAATAATTCTAATAAGAGCAAGCCACAATAAAACTAAGAAATAATCTAATAAATATAACTAAACTAAACAAATAAATAAGTCAAACAAAATCTATCCTAAATATTAAGGGTGGTTAAGAAATCAAACAATATAACTTAAGTTTATTAAAACTAGAAAATCAACACTAACAAATTAAGTAAAATAATGTAAGTCTAATTTTTTTGAAAACAACTAAATAATTAAATCAAATTATTCTTAATTAAACGCAATAATTAAAATAAATCCTAAATTAAGAAAATAATCTAAAAATTAAACAAATATTTGTGAGTCTCTTAAGAAAGAATCATCTTAACAAGTAAATCAAATTTTATTGAGAAACATCATTTATGATACAAAATACTTTAACATAACAACTAGTATAATATGAATTGATCAAAAACATGCCACACATAATAAAGTGTTCATCAATATTTAAGCCAAGTAATTGAATTCTGCTCATATGACTACAAATTTGCAACTATCATAAGATATTAAACTTAACATTCCTCAGATAATCAATTTCTAAATTGAAGAAAGAAACCTGAATATACCTGTGCTTGTTAAGCAAGTTATTTAACTATGAGAGAAAGTGTTCTTGATCTATCTATAAGAGTTATTTATCTTAGATATATTACATAGAAAGAAGTATAAATATGGACTTGAAATGAATCAAAAGTCTTTTCAAAAATACTTGTGTAATGTTCCTCCTCTTCTATGTCATTTTGATCTTATATTATAATCAATTCCTCCAAATATGGTTGAGGAATATATTATAACTAACTTTTAGTTATTTATTGGTAATGAATTAATTGACTTTAGTTAAATCAATTAAATTTTAACTATTACCTAACTCATTTTTAGACTTTTATAAAAAGTCTCAAGATCACAATTAAAAATAATAAATCAAAGGAATTGGCTCTAATCAGGTGGGGGCCCTTAGACATTATCATCACCTAAATAAAATAATTATGAAAAAATATCCAAAAAAACATAAATAATTAAATAAAAAATATCACATCTAACATTTATCCATATGCATTAAAAATATAAATTAAAATATCTATATCAAAATATACTTGTTTGAAAAATGTTTTAAACTATAAAATCATTGTCAAGCAAAATTTAAAACAAGCATTTGATAAGTATTAAACTTTAACAAAGTATTTCTAAAAACTTTTACTCATCCTCTAAATTTGATAATATTTCAATTAATGAATAGCCTTTATTAGTCATGTACTCAATATAACTCATTAGTTGTTGAAAACATGATCAACTTTACTACATCCTCAACTTCTTCATCATCCACTTCCAACTTAAATTTATTCACCATCCTAGTAATCATTGGTGACTCTGAAGGACTAATTTCTTTCCTCTTCTTGGTCAATGGTAATATTATTTCCTCCAATTGATGACAAGGAAAATCTGCAAGGTTCAGCCTAAAACAAGTGGCATATAGATTAGTAAGTTTAAGAGATAGAAGCTTTCAGTTCAAAGGTACTAAATCATGAGAGTGGTGTAACTTTGTAACTTGATGTAAGTCATGTTCAGGCAATTGTTCATTTTGATGAGGAGAATGATGGGAAACTGAATTATCTTTTGATTATAAAGTGTTTTGCATTATATGAGAACTGTTGAAATTTCCACGTCCATATGGATGACTTCTCCAATAAATATTTATCAAACCTCCATTTACTCTAGTATTCATAGGGTTAAATTTTAAAGCTTCTAGAACATTCCATAAACTAGGATCAATATCATCAAAGTGAATTGACGTACGAGTTCCCCTATTACAAGGTATGGATAAACTCCTACCAAATCTTCTACCAATAAAAAAATGACCTCTAGACATAGAACTATGAGAAAAAGAGTTTTCCTTATTGTTAGGTTGATCAGTTCTCCATGGATTTCCTTAGTTATTATTTGAATTGGGGGGGTCCACCTTGACATTTTGAAAGATAAAATAAATCAACCAAATATCTTTTTAAAAACACATATCAAAATCAACTTCATTTAAATATCTAAAATATAAATAAATTTTGATAAAAATTAAAATTTAAAAACAATATATTATTAAGACAGACATAATTAATTAAAACTAAAATCATTATTCACAAACTCCATTCACTGTTACCAAAATAAAATTGATAAATTTAATTTTTAAATAGAACTGACTATTTTAAAATCCTCTAAACCCAACTTTCTCAAATTTCAAACAATCATAAACATTTCAATAACCTTGCAGTCTCAATTATTTTAATATAGTTTTTATGTCAATAACAAAAAAAAATCAAGAAATTACTTAGTATTTTCTAGATATCTTGTTTAATACTAAAACCTCCTTTAAACTTCTAGAATTGATGTCAAAAAGATCAGAGATATGTATAATTTCAAAACCTAAGAAAACAACATAGTGAACCCATTGTACATATTCATTTTCACTCTTAACCAGATCAATTATAACCATTTATGAAAAAATCACATGTTTCAAAAGATATTCTATTCATATAGAAAGAATTCAAATCTCAAAGACAAATATACTAAGAACTCCATAATAAACAAAACCTTGTATTCAAACCAGAGCTGTATTATAATGAGCTACATGTAAATTTCCAAAATATTCTTCACAAAAGATAAATATTCAAATAAATTCTCAAATATTCTACTTAGAACCATATCAAACAACTTGTTTCTTCCATAAACATCTCATAATCAATTATTTTGAAAAGTTTGTCAAAACTAAATGACATATAGACACAAATTTATCACTTTCCATTTCACAAATAACACCTTATATAATGCATATTCAAAATCAATTTGTAATGAATATCTTTAAAAAATGCATAGTAATATCTATATTTTTTTATTTAAAGAAAAATAAATAATTTTCATAAAAAATTTGATCAAATAAACTATTTAACCAACTTTTATCGAATTGACTGATTTAAAAAAAATTCTATCAAATTCATCGTAACCAATTCTAGCTGAGCTTAACTACCTCATACTTGTCTACTCATAATGTTGAAATGGTAACATACTTTGCCTACACATATCTTCAATAATTTCTAATTTATTCCTTTGGCTCCAAGGCTTTGCTTCTACAACAAGCTTGTTAAGAATGACAACTAACTAAAATAACTCTACCTTTTGTATTATGTTTAGCTTGAAGTACTAAAATGAATACGTGTTAAACCAATATTAGATAGTATTTGTATTATACTTATCTCTGGCTCCACCGAAAAAAAAAAAGAATTGTGACAAAAATAGTGATGACTTCTATAACCACTAAACCTTACTCTAAAAAACTTGAATCAATGCACAATATACCAACCTTAAATTTCAAAATTTATGATAAATAAAACAAATCCCAACATATGCACCAAATCTTAGTTTAATTAATAATGCATCACTTACCACTTAAACATGTTTCAAACTCAGAACCAACCCAAGTAACACTTCACCACCTTTGCATTTATCAAAAATTGTGTAAATCAATTTATTCAACATAACTACCTTTGATGCAATGAACATAATTTGAACTTATAAACATACCACCTTTTATTTAAATATTTATAATCTTCAACCCATGTCATGATGTAAATACTTATATCAAAGTATTTAAAATAAGACCCTTAGAAATATTTAGTTCACCAAAATAACCCTTATAGATATTGTTAAAAGTAAACCATAAATTTCAATAATATTTATCATGACTTTATGATCCATAAATATAACTCATTCATCAATGATCAAAATCATCTTGAGCACTTTAAATTTAAATCTCAATCATAAAATTCTACCTGCTTGATGATATTATATATATCACAAAGATTCTAAATTTGTTCATTAACTGATATTCATAAAACATGAATTATGCTAATATGAATATATCTTTTTTTTTAATTAAATCCATAAATGATTTTGAAACCACATGTAATGCAGAGAAATAATTTCACCACATATAGAGTCATGATAAATATTTCAATAGAAACTGCATATTCAAATAACATAATTAATTAAGACCTGTAACTAGTAGTTTTAGATGTTACAAAAATGTCATTGATATGACAAAATCATCACATATTACTTGTTTTGAATATAAAAGAAGGGGTGTCAAAAAATAGGCTCAACATTGGAGACCTTTCTAGCTATTTTTAGTAATTGAATAAGGTAGCAAAAATATAAAAAAATTCCTATTAAAGATAAAAATATCTAAGAGTGCATAAAGGCTAATTATTTCTCAGGCAGCTAGATGCGAACCCATTTATTTAAGAAATTTCAAGGGATGAGGTATTCGGTCAGCGTGGCATGAAGAATAGGAAAATTAGAAAAGAAAATTTGGGTTAATAAACAATCAATTTCAAAATCCTTAAACACAATTTTTGAACAAAAATAATAATTTTAGAAATACATTGATACCATTTTCAAGCTCATTTATAAACAAAACTAAATCATGTCATGTAAAATTATCTTACTATTATTGAATACTTAAAGAGATATTGCAATTTTCATCTACTTTCATTATTCTTGATGAACTTCATAGAAGTAACCAAACATGATCCAATCAAAGAAAAAGAAATAAATAGAAAAGGAAATATAAAATAAAAGCAGATAAAGAAAACAAAAAACAAATAGAAAAGAAAGAGCTATTGAACAAATAGTTTTAAATGATGACCATTGACTGAATACTGCAACCAATTTTCTTCCAAATTTTGTAAATGAAAAGCAATTTTATAAAGTATACCAACAATTCTATATGATTCTAACCAAAACAAGTCAAATTTGTGATGTTTACCTGGATCTTCATGAGCTTTATCCCAATAAAAGACTAGATCTCTAACCTCAAATGTTTCATTTGAAACTTTTTTATCAATTTTTTTTTTAACTTCTTTTTGGATTCTTCTAACTTATGCAAAGCAGTCAGTTTACTTTCATCTAATGCTATTAAATCATTTAATCTTTATTTAATTAGATTTGTATCCTCTGATAAGTATTATAAAGTTGTATTAGTAGATGAGATTTATAATTCTATTGGTAATGTGGCTTAAAAACCATAAGTTAACAGAAAAGGAAAGTATCATGTAGTTGCTTTGACAATAGTTCTATCTACTCATAATACCTCAAAAATTTTAAGATGCTAATTTCATTTGTTTTCACAGACTATTTTATTCATGATAGAAATTATATTTGTGTTTATGGATTCAACTTGTCCATTCTTTTGAAGATAATAATTAGAGGAATGATTATAAATAATAGAATAATTCTCTAGAAATTCTAAGTATTCATTAGAAGCAAACTGAGGACCAGTATTTGAGATAATCTCATAAGTTACACCGAACCTAAAAAATATTTGATCTTCAAAAAACATAATTACTTCAGATGTCACTAAACTTTTAAAAACCTTTGCTTCATGCCACTTTATAAAATTGTCAATTTCTGTTAAAATATATCTATGATCAGGAGAAGGAGGATGAATATCAAAAATAAAATCAATTCTTCATTTTGAAAATGATTTTTCTGAGATAATGACATTCAAAAGCATTGCTAAAAATCTATCCGTACCAATAAATAATTGAAAAAGCATACGAGAACATACTAACTTATAAGCATATTAAAATAATATAGGCCAATTATAACCTACATGCAAAATCTTATAAGTTGTAATTTTTATAGTATAATTATCACCACAATTACCTTCATGACATCCTTTAAGTACCTTATGAGTTTGATCATGAGTTATACATCTTAGCAATATACCATCTTGATTTCAATAAAACAAAATATTTTCAAGTAAACGAAATTTTAAAGCCTACATTCTTAATGACCTTCTTTATCTTTTATCTAAAATTTTAGGGAAAATCTGATTTTGAAAATAATATAAAAAGTCATGATACTAATCATCTTCTACTATTAAATAGACCCAAACTTTCATTTACAGTCCAGACTTAATTCTTTTAAAAAAATTAGAAACTCTCATAGACTAAAAATGAGGTTTAACACTTAAAGAGTTATCAACAAATAAAACTAAGACATTCATATTAGAAGATTTTTTTTTAACCAAATGCTTTTCTAATTCATTTCCTTTGATAGTTTTAGATGTTTCAAATTCAAGGTCCAATTCTTGGATTCTTAAAATGTACTTTGTGAACCTTCCTTGAATAGTATGTTGTTTTAAAAGATAGGATATAACGAGCACATTATTTCCCATTAAAAAATGATGGAATTTAATTAAAGAATAAAATAAAGATAAAATAAATTTCTCAATAAGAGGATACTTAGTTTCTGTGTCTTTTAGGGTTTGACTCATATATTCAATAGGTCTTTCACTATTACTTTTATCTTCTTGTGTATTCACATCATCTATTTCTTTATGTATAACATTAACATAAAGAATGAAATGCCTAGACAAGTTAGGTTTATCAAACACATGTACACTTGCAATATAATTCTTTACATTGTTAAAATCAAAATCAACTTCTACATCTCAAAAATATGACTTGTTTTTCTTAAGATAAATCTGTAGAGGATTAGATTTATCAATAAATTTTGATATAAAATTTCGTACAAAATTTATTTTTCCAAAGAAAGATCTAAGACTTAATTGATATTTAGGTGGTTGAAAATCTTTGATTGCTTTAATACATTCACGATCAATCAAAATTACATCTTTATAAATAACATGCCCTAATAACTTTCTGTAACACTAAAAATAGACTTTGTAGGATTAAGGTAAATACCGTATCTTCTACATCTTTTGAAAATTTCACATAAATGATATAAATGTTTTTTTTATTTTTTTTATAATGAACTATAAGATCATCTAAGTATAATTACATAAAAATACCAATTCAATCATAAAAAACTACATGCATGGCTCATTGAAATGTTGCACTTTCATTCATAAGACCAAAGGGCATCCTATTAAAGGTGAAAGTTCCTCTTCATGTTATAAATTTTGTCTTGTGTTTATCATCTAAATTCATAAATATCTGATTATAACCCAAAAATCCATCAAACAAAGACATCATTTTGGATCTGACAACTTGTTATAAAATTTGATCAATACTTGGAAGAGAAAAATGATCATTTATGGTAGTTTTATTTAAATCTTTAAAATATACAAAATTTTAATATCTCTATTATTTTTATGTACATGCACTAAGTTGGCTATCTATTCATAATATGTTATGCGAAAAATGACACCACCATCAATTATTTTATCAAGCACTTTGTTGACGGTGTCTTCTAGCAAAGGTCTTATCCTACGTATTTTATACTTAATAAGTTTAATACTAGATTTAATAGGAATATCATGTCATACATAAGTATTACCATATCCTTTTAAAAATTTATAAGCCAGAAAAAAATATCAATAAATTCCTTAAAAAGTTTAATAAACTTAATCTTTTTATCAGGAGTACATTGTATTCCCAAATAAAAAAACTTTAGTTCCTCATTAGATCCAAGATTTATTGGGATAGTCTATCCAATAATCCTTATATAAAGTTCTTCACTTCTAATAACTTAGGTTGATCATTTGGGGAAAACATGGATTCTTAGCTTACCAAACAAGCAAGTAAATTATTAGTATTTAATTATAAATAATTTCCGTAATTGAGAACATAATCGTTATTATCAAAATAATTGTCTTTGATAAAAGTTTTAATATGTTCATCACAATAAAAAATAGGACACCATTCATTTAAATCAAGAATTTTAAGCCTGAATATTTATATAAAAGAAAAATCTATAGTAGGCTTTATTTTGATTATTGTTGGGTTTGAAGCAAAAATAACAAATTTATCAACACGTAAATTGAAATCTTTGAGAATGTGCATGATATTAAAAGCTTCAAAATGTTCAAATAAAGACTAAACATTTTGAGTATAGCAATGAAGATGAGTCTGATTTGTATTATAAATTTTATTTACTTATCTGATAACTAGTTCATCATCAAAAAAAACTTCTAAGTGTTTAACATTCAACTCTATAGCCTTTTCCAAATCAAGACATAGAGTTTCAAACTCTGTTGTATTATTAGTAGTATCAAAAGACAACTTATAAGCATAATGATTATTTTATCTATGGGATAAATAATATAAATTCCTGCACCACTGCCAATTTGTGAACAAGCTCCATCAAAATATAAAGTCCATAAATCATTTTTGAAAAAGAAAATTTGTTATTACTATTCAGGTTCATCAAGAGTCATTAAGTCATATGTACCAATTCCCATTTCAATATGAGCCATACTAGGATTTAATGAATCAATTGGGATCTTATATCAATCTTCTCTTCAAATAAAAATAATTTCATTTCTAATTAGAACCCAGGTGGTATCTTTTTCAATAAATGCATCAGATACTTTAGACCAATCTCTACCCAAAAACATCACATAATTATTGGGGATATCCAAAATTTGAACATTAGTCATACACCTAATATTCTCATCTTTACAACTTTAATTACAAGATATTTAAATTTACAACTTTTTGTTTGATGTGAGTTAAAACCAATCAACTTTCTATTATCTATTTCATAAGAAATACCTAACTGATCAACTATGAATTTGGGCATAATATTATTTGATGCACATGTATCTAAAATATAGTTATATATGACTTTGTCAACAATTTTGATAAATATATAAAAAGGAGGTATATAATATGCAAGAGGGTCATAAATTTGAGCAAAAATAGCATATGGAGTATGCACATCATTTTTACTATCCTCATAAAATCCTAAAATTCTCTTTTAATTTGAATTTTTAATAGCTTCATTATTTTCTCTAGTTGTCCTAGCAAACTAACAACTTATAATAATGAAAACCCTGTCTTAATAGATGATAAATCATCAATAATATTATAAGCTCCTACATCTATATGATGTATATGCATATAATTTTTAAGCTTAAAAGGATGATATTAAGAATTATTAAAACCTATTGATAAAGGATAATTATATTTGGGATTCATTGCAACATTATCTGATGTTGCATTATTTTACATATTTTTACCTTTATCTTGGTTTTGAGCATAATTTTGATTATTATTTATTGTATTATAATAATCTCTTTGTCTAGTGTTAAAAACATCAGCATTTATGGTTTTAGTATCATCTGAAGATTCATCAATCTCATACATATTTATATCATCAACTAGATCAAATAAGATATTTTCCTTACCTTGGATATATCTTTTAAATTTTTGAACATCTGCACATTCACAAATGTTACAATAAATTTTTTTTCTTAAATTTGATTCTTTCAAAAAAATAATGAATTATTTAATGAAAATGGTTTATCATTTAATTATCTCTTAATGGTGACCAACTCATTGCTAAAATTATGAATGGATTTTAGAATCTTTGCATTATTTGAATTTACTCCTATCATAGTTTTATCATTAAAACCAACTCTTTTCAAATTCTTTTCATATTATATGCAAAAATTTATAGTTTCATCATAATCCATAATATCTTTATCATCTATAACCATTTTATATTTTAGAGGTAAAACATCACAAAAATATAATCTTGACAACTTCTTAGATGGCCTAACATCAGGTGAAATTTTCTGAAGGAATCTTGTAAATCTACTTATGAAACCATACATGGTTTCACCCAGATCAATTGAAATATTAACCAGTTCATTTATTAGATCTAAATTCTTTTTAGAATTATCAAATCATAAATCTAATCATTCTTCAATATCTTTCCAAGTGTTGATAATATTTTTTGGAAGACTAATAAATGCTTGGTATGATTTACCTTTGAAAATCTACAAAAAAACTCTAAAAGAAAATTTTTCATTAGTAATACCAAGGGTAGTATAAAGTAGTTTGGAAGCATCTAAATGATCCTTCCATGACTTAATAGGGATCTCTAAAAACTTAATATTGTTAAGTCCCTTTAACGAAGGTAATTTAACTAGATGAGTACCAATATTGATTGGATTTCCACGAATCCAAGGATTTACTAAGGGATGAGAAATATATTCATCTAAATCATTATCTTTATCAATTATTTCAGCTTGATCTTTATTATTTTGAAAACCTAAAATCAAATCTTGAACCTTTTGTTGTTGTTCTTGTTTGTCTTCCATCTAAATTTTTAACTGTGTTAATTACTTGATTAGATTGATCAACATGAGCAATACACTATTCAAGATAAAATGAATTATAAATAAAATGAATTTTAGGTTGAGGATTAACGTGAAATATTGATTATCTTTTGAATATGAATTTGAGTTCCACATGTAAGATTTGCATGAACATTAATAATTTTTTATTATTCTAATTCTTTGTTTATTATACCAAGCAAAATGAGTTAAAATAGAAGAAATGTCAACCTATTCTTCAATAATATCAACTAAGGGTTTGATAACTGAGTGTTGATCTCCAATGGTTATGAACAACAAATAAGAAAACAAGATTACTAAACTCCCTATTGGATTCACTATTTTTTTTGATGATTAAATTTGTTACATCAATGAATCATCTCTTTTTATTATCATGAAGGTTAAAATGGAATCGTACTAGTTTAATAGGGCTATGGCACATAAGTGAGTCCCACTTGGTGGCCAAGTGCATCTAAAATTGAAAAAAAAATTGAAGTTCAAACAAACCCTCTTTGTTCGAACCCCCACATGTACTTTTTGAAGGGGGTTCAAATGAAGGAGGTTTGAATGAACCCCCTTCAAATGAAGAGGGTCAAAGGTTTACTTTGGCATTTGATTAATTTTTGATTAATTTGAATTATATTTTGGGGGTTCAAATGAAGGGGGTTAGAACGAAGGGGGTTCATTTGAACCCCCTTCTTTCAAACCCCATGTGGCATCAAATCCTCACCTATTGAGGTGGAAAGCTACTATTGGCCTAAAATTGCCACTTTAGATGCCACATATTAGGATGAAAAAATGAAATAAAAACATGTGGCTCTACATATAAATAGGTTTTTTTAATGAACTTTCTAATAATATATATATATTTTTAATTTTAATATTATTTAATAATTATTTTGATTTATTTAGTAAAATATACTTATTTATAAAATAAAGTACCATATGTTTGAGGCACTAGGAAAAATAGGAGACTATAGCCAATTTTTTTTGAAAAATATCAATGCACTTGACTTTAATGTCCTTGTTTCAATGGTGAAAAAATTAGTCTATTTTGACATATATATAAAAAAATATTGTGAGGAGAATATATAAGCATTGATATTCCTTACCTTGATCATTAAAAAATTAATAAAAACATATTTTTAATAAAAAAATTATAAAAAAATAATCTTGCACTACGTTCATGTTTATAAGACTACTTTGTAAAAAATCTTGAGAAAATATTATGTTTTGAGAAAATTATGAGGAGAAATCAATTACTGAATAAAACTTTTTGTAAATAAAACATACACACAGTGTATTTAAGTACTAAAAATATATTTTTTATTTAAAATAAATAAATAAATGTAATTTACACTTAAAATGAAATATTTCATTAGTTTACACCATTTTCACATTTTATACGGTTAAGTCACTATTGTCTATACAAATTGAGAAATGTTCACATTTTTATTTTTTGCTATCCCCTTTGTACAAAAAAGTGGGACATAGTATTATGATTCAACCCAATAGTTTGGTCTATAAGATCAAAAGAGATCTAAAAGATGTGTAAAGGGAGTTTTTAATGATTTGGGATAATAATAAGTATGCCAAATATTTAACAATACTTTATTATTAATTTAGAAATTAAATGTTCTTTGTGAAAGAAGGAAACATATATGATTATGTAATTAATCCTATCCGACAGAGAATACCTATGAATTAGATAAACTCTTAAAGGTAATATTTCTATTCCTTATGAATATTTATGAATCAATAAATGATATAATAAGTTTATACTTGACTTAAAAAAGGTCTAGTGAAAAGAAATAAAAAGAGTGAAAAGATACAAATAAAATATTGAAATGATAACCAAAGAAAAAGATAGATATAACAACTAACATTATAAAGAGATCTAAAACCTAAATCTAAAAAATACAAGAAAGTAAATAGAAATACATGCAATATTAATCTAACTCAATAAAACAATTCTAATAAGAGCAAGCCACAATGAAACTAAGAAATAATCTAATAAATCTAATTAAAATAAACAAATAAAGAAAGAAAACAATATCTATCTTGAAGACTAAAGGTGGTTAATAAATCAAATAATATAACTTAAGTTTATTAAAACTACAAAATAAACACTAACTACTTAAGTAAAATAATGTAAATTCAAAAAAAATTCAAAGAAACTAAATAATTAAATCAAACTATTTTTAGTTAAACATACTAATTAAACTAAAACCTAAATTAAGAAAAATATTATAAAAATTAAATACAGATTTGTGAGTCTTTTAAGAAAGGGTCATCTTAAAAAGTAAATAAAATTTTATTGAGAAACATCATTTATGTTATAAAAGTCTTTAACATAATAATTGGTACAATATGAATTGATAAAAAACATGTCTCACACAATGAAGTCTTCATAAATATTCAGGTCAAGTTGTCAAATTCTGCTCATATGACTACAAATACGAAACCATTTTAAGATACTAAACTTAACATTCTTCCGATAATCAGTTTATAAATTGAACAAAAAAACTTGGATATACTTGTGCTTGTTAAGAAAGTTACTTAACCCTTAGAGAAAGTATCCTTGATCTATCTACAAGAGTTGTTTATCTCTTAGATATTTCATAGAAAAAAGTATGAACATGGACTTGAAATGAATAAAAAGTCTTTTAAAAAATACTTGTGTAATGTTCTTCCTCTTCTATGTCATTTTGATCTTCTTTTATAATCAATTCCTCTAAAGATGGTTGAGGAATAGGTTATAACTAACTTTTAGTTAGTTTTTGGTTATGACCTAATTGACTTTAATTAAGTCAATCAAGTTTTAATTATTACCTAACTCATTTTTAGACTTTTAAAAAAAATATTAAGATCAAAATTAAAAATAATAAATCAAGGGGACTGACTCTAATCAGCTAGAGCCCCTTAGACATTATCATCTCCTAAATAAAATAATTATGTAAAAATATCTAAAACAACATTAGTAATTAAATGAAAAATATCACATTTAACATTTATCCATATGCATTAAAAATATAAATTAAAATATCCATTTCAAAATATACTTGTTTGAAAATGTTTTAAACTATAAAATCATTGTCATGCAAAATTTAAAACAAGTATCTAATAAGTATCAAACTATAACAAAGTATTTCTGAAAACTTTTACTCACCTCTAAATCTGATAACATTTTAATTAATAGATAAACTTTATTAGTCATGTACTCAATATAACTCATACTGATTGCCAAAAACTTGATCAACTTTATTGCATCCTCAACTTCTTCATCATTCACTTCCAACTTAACTTTGTTCACCATCCTAGTAACCATTCATGATGCTAAAGGACTGGTTTCTTGCCTCTTCTTATTCAATGGTAATATTCTTTCCTTCAACTGATGACAAGGAAAATATATAAGGTTAAGCTTAAAATAAGTGGCATATGGACTAGCAGGTTCAAGAGATGGAAGCTTTAAGTTCAAAGGTACTAAAGCATGAGAGTGGTGTAACTTTTCAACTTGATGTAAGTCATGTTTAAGCAAGTGTTCATTTCAATGAGGATAATGATAAGAAACTGAATTATCTTCCGATTGTAAAGCAGTTTGCATTCTCTAAGAACCGTTGAAATTTCCACATCCATATAGATGACTTCTCCAATAAGTTCTTCTCCAACCTTGACTTCCTCTAGTATTCATAGGGTTAAATGACAAGGCTTCTAAAACATTCCAAAAATTAGGATAAGTAGCATCAAAGTGAATTGACATATGAGTTCTCCTATTAAAAGGTCTAGAGAAACTCCTACCAAATCTCCTACTAGTAGAAAAACAAACTCTACACATATAACTATGAGAAAAAGAGTTTTACCTATTGTTAGGTTGATCTTTTCTTCATGGATTTATTTATTTATTATTTGAATTAGGGGGGTCCACCCTAACATTATAAAAGATAAAATAAATCAACCAAATCTCTTTTTGAAACCACATATTAAAATCAACAACTTCATTTAAATGTCTGAAATATAAATAAATTTTAATAAAGATTGAAATTTGAAAATAATATATTATCAAGATAGACATAATCCATTAAAAACTGATTCCATTACTCACAAACTCCATTCACTATTTTCAAAATAAAATTGATAAACTTAATTTTTAAACATAACTGATTGTTTTAAAATCTTCTAAACCTATTTTTTTCAAATTTCAAATAGTCATTAATAATTTAATAACCTTGTGGTCTCAATTCTCTTAACATAGTTTGTATGTGAATAATATAAAAAAACCAAGAAATTACTCAATATTTGCTAGATATCTTCTTTAATACCAAAAACTACTTTAAACTTCCAATATTGGTGTCAAAAAGATCAGAGATCTCTATAATTTCAAAACCTAATAAAACAACATGGTGAATCTATTGTAAATATTCATTTTCACTATCACCCAGATCAATTATAACCATTTATGACAAAATCACATGTTTCAATAGATATTCTATTCATATAGAAATAATTTAAAACTCAAATACAAATATACCAAAAACTTTATATTAAACAAAACCCTATATTCAAACCATAACTGTATTATGATGAACTACATGCAAATTTCCAAAATATTCTCAAATATCTACTCAAACCCATATCAAACAAATTTTTTCTTCCATAAACATCTCATTACCGATTATTTTGAAAAGTTAGTCAAAACTAAATGACATGCAAACACAAATTCATCACTTTTCATTTCATAAATAACACCTTATATACTTCATATTCAAAATCATTATATAATGAATATCTTTAATAAAATGCACAGTAAGATCTGTATTTTCTTTTATTTAAAATAAATAAATACTTTGCATAAAAAAATTGATTAAATAAACTATTTAACCAACTTCTATCAAAACAACTGATTTAAACCAACTTCCATCAAATTCATCTTAACCAATTATAGTTGAGCTTAACAACTACCTCATACTTGTAAGCTCATAAAAATGAAATGGAAACATTTCTTGCCTAAAAATTTATTTAACAATTTACAATTTTTTCCTTTGTCTCCAAGGCTTCGCTTCCACTACGAGCTTGTCAAGAATGACAAATAATTGAAATAACTCTACCTTTTGTATTATGTTTAGCTCAAAGTACTAAAATGAATACATGTTAAACCAAGATTGTATAATATTTGGATAATACTTATCTCCATCTCTACCAAATAAAATTAAGAACTATGACAAAAATAGAGATGACTTCTATTACCACTAAACCTTCCTCTAATTTTTTTGAATAAATGCATAGTACACCAACCTTAATTGCCAAAATTTATGGGGAATAAAACAAATCCCAACATATGTGACAAATATTGGGTGCATTAATAATTCATCACTTGATGCTTAAACCACTTAACCATGCTTTAAACTTAGAACCAACCCAAGTAACACTTCACCACCTTTACATTTATCAAAAACCATGTAAATCAATTTATTCAACATAACCACCTTCATTATAATGAAAACCATTTGACATTATAAAAATACCACCTTTTATTCAAATATTTATAACCTTTGACCCATTTCATGATGCAAATACTTATATCAAAGTATTTAAAATAAGACCCTTATAAATATTTAGGTCACTAAAATAATCCTTATAGACATTGTTAAAAATAAACCATAAATTTCAATAATATTTATCATGACTTTATGATCCATAAATATAATTCATTCATCAATGATAAAAATAATCCTGAGCAATTTACATTTAAATCTTAATAAAAAAATGCCACCCACTTGATGATCTTATATATATCACAAAGATTCTGAATTTGTTCATTAATTAAAATTCATAAAACATGAATTTTGATAATATGGAAATATCTATTTTTTTTTATTAAATCCATAAATTATTTGAAACCACTTGTAATGTAGATAAATAATTTCACCACATATAGATTCATGATAAATATTTTAACATAAATTGCATATTTCAATGATATAATGAACTAAGACCCCCAACAGGCAATTTTAGACATTACAACATTGTCGTCGATATGGCAAAATCATCATAAATTACTTGTTTAGAAAATAAAATGAGGGGTGTCAAAAAATAGGAAAAATAAATTACACCCATGACATAAAGGGAAAATACACTAAAAATGGTTGGATCCCTTATTCGTCAAAGACATTGTCAAACCTAATACTTACTGATTACAAACCAATGAAGTACACATCTTCAAAGAACTGACCAATGCTCAATTTTTTAAGAAGTATTTTACTTAGTTACATGTTTGTCATCACTTTAATATCTATATTTATTTTTACATTTTCAACATGATTTCAATTGGTATTATACATATAGTATGGAGCTGATATTTCTTGAAGAATTTACTTATATTTTATTTTTGTTCAACATAACATCAATATCAATTATTTACATACCTTAAGGTTCTAACCTTAGTTCCTTCCTTTTATCCTTTGATCTTTGATCTTTATTTACACCACTTGGTTTTTCAAAATTTGAGTTGCATTATAAGACCTAAAATAGAACTGAGCCTTCCTCATAAAAACCCATCATTTTAGTCTTTCTACAAATTGATTTTACCCCAAGCTTAGGTAGGAACATTCATTGAAAGATAAGGAAATGTTTTTGAGTCATTTTTTTCTTTCACTTAGAATTAGTCATATTCTTTTGTGGTAAAAGTATAGTAGTATAGCCTTAAGTCTTCATTCACATATACCATTTATTATGATGATGATTGGTGCTTACCTTTCATTATACCATTTTACCTTATTCATTTTTTGTGCTTGAGGCAACCAATCATTTTAAGATCATTTCCATTCATTCCCTCTATTTCACATCACTTGGACCCACCAAGGCCATTTTTGAGATTACACTCTTATCTAACATACAAGTTTAAGAGTATTAGATGACATAGTCTTTTGGTTTTGTTCTCTATCTACCTAGTGTAAGATTTTTTTTAGAGTCATTTTTAGCACCATGCTTGGTTTTTTAAATCTGTATGTAAGAGGAATATAAAAATCCAAAAAGGATAAAGGCCATATCACATAAGAAAAAAACAATGATCAAAAGGTAAATCCATTATTAAAAGTCAAATCATACCAAAATATTTGATCTTTATTTGCACATATCCTATCTTAGTTAAAGATAAAACTCCATAGTTGGCCTCATGATAGATACAATCTCCATTGGTGTATATTAGGCCAATATATTGGGTTAGGATGTATCATTATCTCATACTATTTTAGTGCAACCTACTTTCTCACACTAGTACCCAATCTTCATAGTATAACAATGAATCTATAAGGGGTCTTGAATAATGGGGAACATGTTGTGGGAAGGTAGGTTCATTTTAATTTTTATGCATACTAGCATTCATGGGATGATATTTATACTTCACTCATTAGCCCAAAATCATGGTGCTAAGTGGGGTTGTCTAGGGCCATTGATGTAAAAGTATCTTAATCTTTCCAATAAGATTTGTGCATCTTGTTTCTAGTAGAGATTATGTTTTCACCTTGGTACTGCCCTCTTTCACCCACCACCCATTTCATTTCAACCTTGATAGTCAAGTGTTAATTCCACATACATTCCCACTTTCTATACTTCCCATTCTCCATATCTTTTCAACATGATCAAAATATGGCAAATTTTAGTATATCCATCATTAAAATATAAGTTCTATTTTTGGTTTGTTGTGAGATGTTCTCTTGGTCACTACCCTAGCTTTATAAGAGCTCTCTTAGTTATATTTTGGGACCTTAAATTTTATATTCATATTTTTTTAGGCTATTTACTCCTATTTTTATCATTTTTCCATCTTTTGATTGAGTATGGATTGTTACTTATCTTTCATAGATGTTGTTAGCATTAATCATTTCATGTTTTTCCATTTTTATTCATGTATGGATTTTTACTTCTCTCACATTGATGATAGTATCATTATTCTACTTCATGTGTCCTTGGTTTGATATGGATTATTACTTTTCTTACTTCCAATGCATTTTTAGGGCTTTAAGTCATTAATAGCCTTGGATTTTTTATTACCCAGATTTACCCTTTATCATTATTCATTTTCCTTGGTATTTTTATTCTAAACTTGACAAAATTTTGAGTGATTTATTTAGTCTTGAGTGTTTTCCATTTAATTTAGTCTTCTTGCATTTGTTTTCTTCACTCTCTAGACTTATATCCCTAGGGTTTACCCAATGTTGTTATTGCACCCTCCATGATCAAGATTGTGATTTCATCATACAAACATTCAATGATAAAGTTAAGTCATAATATGTATATTGTATTTCTAGTTATATATTCTCAACATTCATTTTAGTTAGCTCAGTTATTATGTTACTATATTATTTCCTGAAGCACCATCTCATGTTACACTCTAGTGGTACATGATGAGCTTCAAGTGGGTTATATTTATACACATGATTATTTTTACTTTTATCATCTAATGATGATTTCTCTTATAAAAACCTATCGATTTTCAATATATCTAAGTGCATGACTTAAAGTGTGCACCAAGAAAGGGGTGGATAGGCCTTTAGGGCTTTTATATAGATATTATTACCCATATATCATTCATATTTTCATTCTAGCTTCCTTAAACTTAATCCCATAAGTTATCTCCTTCCATCTTACACCCTTAAGCTACATCAGGACATATTTCCTAAGGTACAGGTGTTAAATAAAACTAAATTAGCATAGTTTGATGTAGTTTTGTATAACATATATCCCTTTCCTACTACATTATCCTAATTGATATAGTCTTGAATGTGATGGCATACTATTCAAAACCATATCATCTTGACTGACATAGTTTAAGGTCAGTTAGCCCATTTTGAACTACATCGAGTTGTCTGATGGTGCAAATTAACTTTCAAGATGGATTAGGATCATTGACCATTATAAATACAATTTAAAATTTCATTCCAATATAGAGACATTCATTTTTTATTGTTATTACTTGCATTTATGCCCTAGATCTACACTTATATGAGTTATTTCTTAGGATCTTGTGTTGAAGTAAAACTAGATACAGTAGGAGGATCCCTTTCAGCCTAAATCTTGATTGAGGCTTTGAGATACATATATAAAAAGTAATATCTTGTAAATCACCTTTGGATAATGGGGAGATCTAGGTTTGATATGTCCTCTTTAAGGTAAGAATATTTAAACCCTAGTTATTTTATTTATTAGATATAAGTTTCATAAATATTTGGTTAATGAGTGCATATCTCCTTGTTTAATATTTCTCTACAATTATAATTAATGTGGCTATATGATTGATTAAAATTGACATATATTCATTTTAGGTAGCCTAGGCCCACATTTTCCTACCATGGATCCTTACCCATTTTGATATGTTTTAAAACCTCCCCCTTATTTACATTACTTGTTTGTAATATTGGATTACTTAAAAAACATAGATCTAGGTAGAGGTACTTCATTATTTTATTGGCCTAACTACTTTGGAATCTTTACTTTAACACTATGTTTTAGGTGCTCATCTTGATATATTTATATATCTATTTGGTCACATCCCAAATCATTAAGAATCATTAAGCTCTATTTGATTAACCTTCTCTGAATCTAAGTCTTTTAAGATAGGATAGTTTTAGGCTGATCCTAAGATCTTTGATTAACCTTAATTTAAGGATGTAAAATACCATCATATAATCAATAACATAAATTTATCAATAATAATCTCAATAATTATAGCTGTTCATACTCACAAGGCATTCATGGTGCTCATAATACCTTAACTACTACTATCAGTCCTATCTCTATTCCAAGTTATTACTCTAATTCTAAATATAATATGATATAATCTCTTATTAATTATTCTAAGGAATAAAAAATGATGAGTGAACCCCTTTCTTCTTCTTATCATCTACATTTTATAGGCTCCTAAGAGCCATTCATACCACCAAATGCAACTACCTTGTAGTTATTGCACCATTATACCCACCTAGTACTTAATGTGTCTATTATTTGATGTCATACACCATTGCTTTCTATCACTGCTTCACAACTATCTACCAATATCCATTTTCATAATTAACTCCTACTGTATATCCCTTATATCTCCACTATAGTTCCTAGATTTAGTTAGTTGCATGTTTGGGTCCTACTATTTTGTGGTTTATCATATGTGGACATGGGTTTTGGTGGCTTGTGAATGTATTTATATTAGTTCATTTTTGGCATGTGTGTAGGTTATTATCTTTGATTATGCATGCCATATTCGGCTATTGGTGCTAGTCTATATTTTCTTGTATCATGTACACATGTTTTAGTCTTTAGGGACTTAGATGATTTTGTTGGGTCAATAAAAGTTAAGCTAATATTACGAATAGTCATCATGGTTCATGAAATTAAAACCCTTTAGGCAAGCCACAAGTAATGGGGAGTGTTTGAATGAAACCCTAAATTACAAATAAAAAAGAAAGATAAGTCAAACCCTAGGCAACCTTTAAAAATATGAATATTAAGCACAATGTATAAGTACCAATTTTAAAGGGTGGATAGAACATGAAAATAAAAAGTGATGGAAAACCAATAGGATTTTCTCAAAATATATAGAATAAAGGAGATATGAAAATCATATCTAAAAATTATAAGAAACATCCATGAAACCCTAAGAGGAAATCACAAGAGTTTGTAAATCAGAGGAGTTCACCAAAATGTTTTATGTTTTAAGTGTTTATCAATAAAAATAATACAAAACTAATGTACTAGGAAGATATATGATTTAACAATGTAAAAAATACTTTAAATCTGCCCTAGTGGTGAAAAATGGAAAACATGCAAAAGGAAAATGTTAAATTTAAAATTGAACTTGAAAAGAGGGGAAATGATGGAATGATTGTAGTTTGATGATTATTAGACATCTGAATGTGGATTTGGACTATGTAGGTATATAGTTGTCAGTGTACAAAATTTGGGCACCTGATTGTGTAGGGATAGGATTGGCACATCGATCATGCTTTAGGTGGGATTGCCAAAACCTAATTTGATTACTACCACTCCTATATCAAACTATCATTTGAGTCATACACAAATTTTTGGATTCTATAACATTCTATTCTTCTATACTACTAGATTATTTACCTTCATGTCATTGCATTTGTTTCTTGATTTGACCCAAAAAAATTATTTAATTTGATCTTTCTTAAAATCATGACCTAAATATCTATAAATTGTCAAAAAAAGTAGGGAAGAAACAATTGGATTGGGAAACCATAATGGTGTTACAACTATGTATCTCACATGCCGTAATTAGACCTCACATACTTTTTATGCATTATGAATGAGTGAGTGAGATAATAAGCCTTTACCTTCTCTCCCTAATTTGAAATGCACTATACATGATATTAAATTATGTCCTTCTTTTGATATAAAATGTGAAATTATTATTTGATATAAGTTCATAAGTAGAAATATATAATTATGAAGTGTGTTTATACTCGAATCCTATGGGAATTATCCTTGATCCTCTTTATTAAAATTCTCCTAGATTATTTGTATATATAGAATTACATAGTTTGAATTAAGGATCTATTTATTCATAAAATTTCACCATTAAACATGTAGAAAGTGGAAAAATATAAAGATGGAATTGGTAGTCTTGTAGATCTTGCCTAGGATAGGATTGATGGACCTTCATTCTTATCTTTATAGAGGAAACCAAAAAAATAAAAGAAGAGATGAGGAGGCCTCCAAACACAAAACAAAACATATAAAAGTGAAAATAGAAGAATTATAGAGACATGGGACCACATAGATAATAATAAAGAGAGGAAGTAGAACACTAAATGGTGATAATAAGAACCTAAACCTAACATTTAATCCATGTGCACAAATCTCTACTAAAAAATGCCAATAATATGTTTTTACTATAAATATGTTTCTACAATTATAATGAGAATAGTGGCTTAGTTAACTCATATTTCTAACATTACTAATCCAAATTTTGGATCATAAATTTGATCTATAATTTATGCATATATTCCATAGCTAAATCATAAACATGAGTATTATATTACTCTTAATAATAATTGATTTATTATATTATTGTTTGCACGAGAATTTACATCAAAAAATCAACAAACATGTTTAATAATGAATTGAAAGTGCTACATATTTGAAAATAATATTGAACAATGAAATTAGACCAAGAAAAAAATACAAAGTTACCAAGTAGAAATCAAATCAGTGAAAACTCCTGAAGAGTGAGGGATTCCCTTATTACCACTATCTCATTCTAATATTACATGTATACTACCTTATTAAGGCATTTAAGGCCATTCTTCACATTTACAACATGTCAAAACATACATACATGCTTTAAAACTTTCTCACTCATATTTCCCTTTCACATTCCAAATTCAACACCGCATTCAATCAAGAAGGACAACTATTAGGAAACAAATACATGCTTACAATTTTTTTAGCTAAAAATGGTTTCATGCAAATCAACTAAATTTTTTATACAAGGAACATTAATAATATGGAAATACAAATACAATCCTCAATCAACCTTGTGTATACCAAAAATGACAAATCAAAATAAATTAGAAACTAAACATAGCTAAACTAAGTAAATAAAATGCAAAAGATAAGGAACAATCACATCTTGATGAAACTTTGAAATTATGAGCTTTGGTCTAGACTATGCATGTCTAAGTGGTCTTGTATGTGAAATATGAACCTCTAATTTTAATAGGATGAGATTGATGCTTACGTCAATCATGCCTTAGGTAAGATTGTTAGTGTTTTTACTAGATATCTATCTTATGTACTAAGCCTATCTTGTGTCCAATTCTAAATTATAATTATTTAGGATATGTGTGCAATAGGATGTTGTATCTTCATGTGCCTATACTTTATTGAATCAATTGAAAAAAAATTCTGATTTTATCTTTCAATGCCTTTGACCTATCTTTCCACAATATTTTAGAGAAAAAGAGAAGGGAAGGAGTAGCTAGGTTAAGCATCCACCAAAGTGGGGATGCACCTACATATCTTACATGTTAGAATAATAACCCATGAAGTTATTGTGTAGTTTAAATAAATAAATTGAGTGAGATCTTGAGTCCTCAAATCTAGGATGGAGATGCAATCCTTATGAGAAAAAATAAATATTTAGAGTGTTCTTGGACTGATTTTTCCTTTGTAAATGATAGAAATGAAACTGGTAACCTTAAAATATTGTGTTTAAAATTGATGATTGAATATTGTTATGATTATTTTATATATAACATTCTCAAATTTATCTTAGGGACATTTTGTAACATAGGATAACACAAGGAGCATAAAATAAACCAAAAAAAGATGCCCAAACAAGAAAAAAAGAGATAGGAAGGGAAAAAGGCCCATAAGAACACAAAAAGTAGGTTTGGCAGTAGCACAATCCTACATAGAGTGGGATTGATAGATTGACAATTTCATTTTATGGGAAAAAATAACACCAGAAGAGTAGAGGAAGGATAAACAAGTGAGTAATAAAATGGAGGGGATGACAAAAGATAAAAAGCATAAAAAGATAGAAAACAAAATAATAAGGAAGACATAAGGCTGAACAAAGAGTAAAGATAGATAATAACACATAAAACATGCTAGTAAGTCATTAAATTAAGTTGATGGAACATATACATAAGATAACACTAAAAGTATTGCAATGATAAGCCTTGTACCATAATTATGTGTCTATATAATGTTATTACTTTTATGTGCATATGTGAGTAAATGTATGTGTATCAAAATAAATAAATAAATTGAAACACACACCTTCACCTAATTTGCATCCATTTACAACTTTCACCAATTTTAAAACTTTAGTATAATTGTGAGCAATGGCCATATACACATAAGTAATCATTTCAATATCCACCCAATGTGATAGCCAATACTTTTTATTTTTTCTAAATTTAAATTGGATTTGAAATTGAAAAGAACATAAGAATGAATACATCTACTTAGTATCAAACCAACTATTTCTACAATGTAAAAAATAATGCTTATATTCTTTTTTTTTTTGACAAGAATTAAATCAAATTCAACACTTCTCTAAGAGTTTTGTGAACCCAATCCAATTTTTATTCAATAAATTAGACAAATTTTATCTTTGAAAATCCCCAACTATTTCTTAAGAACCTTCATACTTGGTGGACTAAACAAATACTTAGGTAGTTGTATGTTTGAATTTCACTATGAAAGTGTTATAAAAAACTACTCAGGTATATGTATGACTAAATTTCACTTAGGAGGAAATTAATCTGATCTATGATCCCCTTTTAAATTTAGGAATATGAAGACATATTTATAAAAATAACAATATCAAAAGTAATAGTCAATTGTATCATGTGTTATCCCCAAATATAGTCAAAGTTAATAATGTGCATGCTATAATAGATGTATAATGACTCAAATGAGTCTTTGGTGAGGAAAACTACAATCCCCCACCCTCAATAATGATAAGTATTTGTGTCATGGTGTAATTATGTAATTTTAGTGAGTATTAATGTCATATATGGTGTATTGTGTGTCTAAATATGTGTCTGTATCCTCCTACGAGGGTGTAAAAAATGAAAATTATCTATAGGATATGGAATAATAAGTTATCTATGTCATTTATAGAGGTGATGAAAATTGCATGAGTATTGTGTGAGTATCATATCCTTATGAATAATATATATTTCATAACATAATGGACCAGAGTAACGTTAGTTCCAATAATAAATGCTCATTGCATAAGTGTAATGTAATAAATATGCCTCCTGAAGTAGGAGGTATGTCAAACCCCATTTCTATCCTAACCTATAAAAACATTATTATCTAAATAAAAGTCTAAATTTTTGGATTATTTAATTAATGAAGATTCCATTTAGTTAAATAATTGTCATATTTGTGAAAAGATGTAATTTCATTTTGTTATATGATGACATGTATTTAATCTTGTATTAACATATTAATAATTATAATTAGCATTATTTGGATAGATGAAGTAGAATTTATTTATAATTATATTCATGCAATAAAATGTGATTTAATTTATATTTATTTGGATATATATATGTATAATTGACTTGAACTAACTACCACCTATTGGATTGAGTTGGATGAAGGACAAGGATTTCCCTGTCATAGTGGTTTTATTTAGAGGGATACAATCATAGGGGAGAGAAAATTAGATCAAGGCAAACATTTCTAAAATAAAACCCTAGATAACACACATGTATGATCCTAAACCTACCTAGATATTCCACTTGTATTATTATCATATATATTGGATTATTTTTTATTTGTGGTACACATCTTACTCTAGTCAATATATTTACTTACTTTAGTTTTGTTTGTTATTTTCACATGTTACTATTGACTCTTTGGTATATTGAGTCCTGGTGTTTTTGGGGTACTATTAGTGATAGATGTTATTTGGAATACCCTAAGTGGTGTTATCAAC